>CM076720.1:16071796-16239296 GCA_038501795.1 Pseudopleuronectes americanus | reverse complement strand
CATCTTAAATGATTTTACCCTACATGTCAAAGCAAAAAAGGTCTTATTGTGCAAAATGTACATCATAAGCAGCGGGGTGTTGACTTTTCCTCCTTTTGTTGTTCTGCCAGGTTGTAATTTGTGCAACCCACACACAAACACACGCACACACTTACAAACACACACACACACTCCAAGAATGTTACAGGAATGTTTGATCTCAGTAATGAGTGTTGAGTCTGTGCACAAAAGATGCTTATTAGAGCTGGAGGTGGAATTTTTCCTCCATCTGATTTACATCAGGTGTAAGTCTGTGGATGGGTACTTTGGCTGATGGAAGCATTTTTATTACAGAGCTGTGGTCGTATTGGAAATGATAGGCCTGCTTTATGGAGTTTGTGGACTGGAGTTTACCCCCTTGCTGTTGTCTGCAGCTGAGTCTCCTGGAATGTTTGTTTAGACTCATCCCCGCGCACGAGCTTCACCTGGAATCCACGGCAGCTTCCAAGATGGAGACGAGCAGAGAGATATACCTGTGGAGGGATAAAACAAAACACACAAGATTAAGTCTCCTGAAAAGCCTCCTTCAACCACCACGGACATCTCTCACACCATCTAGACAGTATCACACCGTGTAAAGTAATAGAGATATAAAACCCAGATTTTTACTTTAAAAAACTGAAGTGATCCTGTTAATCTTCAGCTGGTGCAGGATTCTGCTGCTCACATATGAACCAACACCAAGCTTAGGGCCCATAACTCTTCAATTCTTGCCTCACGTCATTGGCTGCCAGTTAAATTTAGGATTGATGCTAAACATTTTTTAATAACTTTTAAAGCTTAGCAGCATCTGGCCCCCAGCTATGGAACCAGTTTAGTGCCAGACTTTAACTGGTTTAAAGGATATTGTTGGTTTTGAAAATGTTCTTTTATATTATCTTTATAATTTTTGTCATATATTTTCCCTGTGTTGTTGTATTCCTGTGTATTTTGTAAAGCACTTTGTACCCTTGTTTACATGTTATAACCAAGTGTTGTTTTTGTGTGTGACTGTATTAGCCCCAAAAACATAATGGCAGCACTTTCCATCTGGTGCATCACTCAAAACCCCTGAATTAATAGAATTAGAAGACAATGACAGAATTTGGGAATTTAACAGGATGTCTGTTACAGAATATTAGAGGGTTAATGGGAAGGTAACATAAACAGGATTTATTTAGGCTTCAAACTATTTTAAGTGCAAAGCCTAGTTGACGGCACTAATAAAGGGATTTGTTCAGTGTAACTGTGTGCATGAGGTCTCGAGCCAGTAACCTGTTTATTTTTGCTCTTCTTTCAAACAAAAGAGGGAAGAAAATCTGGCAGTTATCTGGTAGATTTCAAGTGGATCATGATGTGGAGCTCTCACTGTTTATTCCAAATTCAAACTTGAAAAATGAATTAAATGAAATACTAACCCTATGACCTGCTTCGCTTCAGGATGTACTCTATAAGCACAACAGAGAGTTTGCAGTCGTGTGTATTGTGCTGGATGTATCACATGATCTGATGACTGATCAGTTCAGCCTCATCTGACATTTCACCACATTCATTCACAACACTCTTGATGTATCAGGGTGTGAAATGTCCCAGTACACCTTTAAAGTTTCTGAATTTATTCAGATTTGTCCAAACTTGACTTATTGGAAAGATGAAAGACCTCCTCTTATTATCTCAAACACTTATTTACAGGATGTCGCAAGACCAAAAAGTTACAAATCAGTTCTGGAAAGTTTTAACCACTTTAATTAAATTCTTAAATCTCCAGCTTTACTGTGACCTCCATTACACTCCAGGCCATGTGAAATGGAGGTCTCAGTCAAGACACCAGTGAGGGATCAAATCTCTTTTTGGTTTGGTTGGGGCTAGTGATACTAGTATCAAAGTACTTGTATCACTATTATCGGCATAGGCACACGGTTGTCCAAACCCTCACCATGACAACACGCGATTTAGCAAAAGTGCATAGCTCAATATTCCTCATGTATGCAGAGTCTTCTCATGTATGACAAATACTTTTTCAGGCCATAGAGGCCAGAAGCCATTCATATTTACCTTTAGCCTCAGCATAACCTCATATTTGCCGTAATAAATAATATGATGAGCAATGATGATCATGTCCAAAGAGCTTGGTGTCGTCACATTCCTCCATGAAGAGGAAGCAGTGCTTCTGACTACATCTGTTGTTTTCACTGCCTTTTCTTTTTCACACAGCATCTTGGCTCAGAGCAGCTGCCGAAGCATTACAATAAAATTAGGTGACTATTTCTTCTACTCTCTGGCATGATGATTCTTCCTGTATGATGTCTCACTCTCTGGACACATGATAGGGTACCAGAGTGATTCATATATGCATCTCTAACCGTTGAAGAAGGCAAATTAGAGACTCAATCAGCATTTTCTACATTTTCTTTGTGATGACGAAATGTAAATGTGTCCCTGATGAAGTCCCACACAAAGCTTTGGCCAGAAACACTATGAATGTTTTTATTTGGATTTCATAACCTCAGAAGACCTGCAAAATTAAATTTGGATGAGCTGTTGTTTTTAATGTGCAGACATTAGCAGAACATTAAACTGAATCCAAAGACCCTTCGAGGCAATCGAACTCTGTCATTTTTTTTCCAACATCCTTTTGGAAAACATGTGCTTGTACAATTTTCATGAGTCATCCATGAAGAACATTATAAAATGATTTGGCTGCGGATCTGAGACGTGCCTGAAGCCTGTTGATCATGGAATCATGGAGTATTTCGAAATCCTGTGAAATCCTTTTCTAAACAGAGATTAAACAAGCTATCTTTGTGTAACCATGACAAAGTTAAACCCGTAACTACGTTTCCGAAGGCAGGATGTGTGGTCACTTCATATCAACTGTAATGTCAGGTGACCTGTCGTTGACGATTCTCAGCCTGTGCATCATTTGTGTGAGCAACATGTAGTTTGCAGGTTCTTTAAGGTCTCAAACCAAAAGTCCTCCAGTTGGAAGGTCCTGGCTTTAATCTTCCATGATTTCATGTGTCTGCTCTGCTGATGAAGACACTGCTGGGAAAATCCCTCCTAATTTACAGCTGTCTTCAGTTTTTATTTGGTTCCCTGGAGCTTTTAACTCCCACTGTTAACTCAAGTTAAATATCCACTTAAGTTATGACCTTTGTATCTACTTGTACTGTGGTTTGTGTATTTATTCTTAATAATAACAGAATCACATGCATACAGAACATTTAATTTAATTTAATTGATACAAGTTATCCTAAGAGACAGTTGTACCGGATCTATAGGTTCAAACCCTAGACTGCAAATATAGATGGACGACATGTCAGCTTCCGAAAAGTGAAGCCGAAGAGCCTTGAGCGCCCCCTGATGGCTGACTGCAGTATCGGTCCTTAATCACGCCTCCAACACAGGACATGGACCAATCTAAAAAAGTAAACGTCCATTCAATTCTACTCAAGGATGGTTTCTCTCATTATCTCTACTTCTTGTCAAACTGATATTTGTTCCAGTGCTCATTGTTCTAGTAGGTTTGGTTTTAACAAATTATTTGAAGCTGTAAAAGTGCACATATCGGTAAGACCAAAATACCATCCCCGATCACTAATGTACAGACTCTGGCTCCAAATGCACAAGATGGTGGCGTTGGTATCCAGGATATTTTGGTCTCAGGTCTGGAGAGTCGGAGGAACAACCCAATCTAAACAACACAGGTTTGATTTGAGCAGTGATTGTCCATTTTTCTTTTTTCAATAAAAAGGGGATTTTCCGCGACTGTTTCAAAGGGAAACGCTCAAAAATCTTTGAGCGTTTCCCTTTGAGAAAAAGTAGGGCTGTTTCTCAAAGGGTTTGCATGTGATAAGGCAAATGTATAAGTGTGTTGCTTCGTTAATTTTCCGGAACCTTTCTCTGGTAAAATGTCTGGGAAATTTGCAGCAAGCGAGTGTTGGTGACACACAAAAGAAGCAAAACTGAAAAAAAAATATATAAAAAGACAGATAGCTCAGGATGAAAGAAAGAGCCACACATAAAGAAGACACAGATAAAGATGTCAACTTAGAAAGACAACGATATTCGAAAACCTTTTGACGATGAGGGTCGATGATGGTGTTGATGTGCTGTAAAACAAAAACTTGTGATTTCTGCACGGACATGCCGGCTCTATCCAGGCGCCCCCCCTCGCCTGAATAGTTTGGTACATTTTACAGTTGTTAGCATGTTTGACCCAGACAATCTCCTGCTGTGTTCCTCATGTGCGAAAGAGCAAATTGGGTGCTCAGGAGTTAATGGCCGAAAACGGCTTATGATGGATGCAGTAGCTCTTTATATAAAGTCACTGTATGAATGCTTGTGTGAATGGGTCAATGTGACTGTAAAGTCCTTAGAGTGGTCGTTAAAACTAGAAAAACAAGTCCATTCACCGTTTAACAAACTCATCGCTTTGTCTGGTTTAATTTTCAGAAAAAGGCCCGAGGTCAAAGGATGCCATGTTGACTGAAGAATGCTAAACGGTCGTAATCATCTCTGTATTTTCAGACAAATCTGATGGAAAGGGCCACGGTTCTGGATGACCTCTGATTCTCTGATTTGTTTTTTTTTCATGTTCCCCCAGACTTGGCAGCACATGACAACTAAAGACCTGTAGCAGGAATGATCTGACATGAGTATAAATACCTTCCATGGATAATTGACCCTTTTCCTGGACACACACACTCCAAAGATCAAAGGGTAAATCCTCTAGACTCCAAGAGCCACTGATTAAACACATTTCACAAGTATTTCCCTCCTTATCCAGGACAGATCAAGCCAAGACGTACGAGATGTATTTCATAAGTTTAACCATGGAACCCCCTCCCTTGTGTGTTACATGTGTAAAATGTGTGTGAGAACACAACATGCCGATGTAGATGCATGTGTATGTCTATGTATATCGTGTACACTTTTAGCTGGCGAGGGGAAGGGACTCGGCGCGCTGCCAGCCAAGTCTCAGTGTTTCTCAAGGAAGACAAATGACATTGTTCCAGGAGCAGATACCAGCTTTACTGCCAAATCCCTGCCGGCTGGACTGAAATTTCAGCCATGTAAAGGGAGCAGGAGTGGAGCGGGGGCCCTGACAAAAGATGACATTGGCTTGTAAGTTTTAGGCGATGACGCTCAGGGGGATTCCATTGTGTGGCTGTCACACAGCATTAGGCGAGAGAGCAAACACTTTCATGTGTGGATTACCATTTACCCATCGGAGATAACAGATATTTGCCTTAGCTAATCCATCCCTCTATTGATTTTTTCCCCCCTTTAATAACTTCTTGCAAGCAAGCAAATTTTAATAAGTGCAAGAATGCTGACGTGTAAGAGGCTGGAACAAAGGGGCTGCGTTTGACACGGAAAAGCTGCTTAATGTAGGTTTCATACAAACAGAGATGTAAAGATCATTCATTATAACTTTATTTATAACAAGCCATATATATATAAACACTCACTGTGGTTATATGACAGGAAACCTGCTTATCAATCTTCAAAGATTACTGGATAAACTATCTTGGGTAAGAGATAGAGTCATGTCTAGGTTTTCTTTTCCTATTTGTGTAAATTTCATATTACTCATACAATTCCAATATGGTGAATTCTGTTAATCTGGGAAATTTTTTTGCAATTTTGACTTCTGAGACTTATTCTGTTATCTGTTTTACAAACTGTTTTAGTGAACTCAATGGCTGGAGACAACAGGACAGAAACTTGTGTGTGCTTTTTGGATCCTTGCTCTCCTAGACAGCTGAATTATATATGTGCTAGTTGGTTAATCAGACAATCAGTTTAAACTGACAGGGACAGACTAAGTTGACCAGTTACTCCTGTCTGACAACGACAGATCATATGCTACATCTCTTTAGTTTGTCTATTTTTAACTTCAGGAAGTCTTTAAATACATATTTTCCCCATTTAGAGAACTTAAATCTCACAGATTACCCAACGCATGATGTACCACATCATCAGTGATGTACCACATCATCAGTGATGTTTAATAAAGTGGGCCATCTAAAAAATTTAAAAAAACGAACTAATACACAACTACATTCTTATTTTGTTGCCCGATTATATCACAAACTATTATATTTTGATAACAATTTAGTACTTTTTTTTATCTATCACAGATTTATAACCATTATGCAAGTTGACATTGGCCCTGCCCCTTTCTGTGACTTCAGTGATTTCAGTCACATGATGTCCATGCTACACTTGGTAAAAGTCCTGTTGGCTAGATTTTGTTGGAACAGGAAATAAACAAACTAGCCAAAGTGTCCCACATAACTCAAATGCACATAGTTACAAAGTGTTTAAGTTTCTTTTATCATTCTTGTTAAATTTCATGAAAAGGAAAAAAACAAGAATTAGTTGAACCGAATCTAAGGCTATTTTAAACTATTTTAAAAGACCCAGGAATTATTCCCCAGAGAAAAAACTTTAAACATTTTGAAAAATCCCCTTCTTTATATTAAAGAAATACAAGAAAAAATTAATATTGGAAAAATAATCCACCTAATCCAGATCCAAACCAAAATGTAATGAGTTTTTCCCTGAGCCATACTGCATCCTTCAAAATGTTGTGGTAATCCGTTCAGTTTTTGGTTGGAGGTAATGTGTCCTCATGAGTCACTGTGACATGTGACATGTGTCCTCATGACAACACTGCAGTTTATTTTTAGCCAGTCAAACCTGCTGTCGGAAACAGGCAGTGAAGCAACTAAGGTGTTTATTGTAACGTTCCCAATAAATATACATATATGATTAACTTTTGTTTGAGAAACTAAACTCTACACTCGGTTGTTGTTTTAGTAAATGATGCTAACAAATTCAACTTAATGTTGTGAGTTTCAGACAGAGTGTCACAGACACGATTCAGGAAGTTAGGAAGACAGAACAAGAATTAGGTTTTTCTATTTGTGGATTTTAATAAAAATACCGAACATCAATTTCCCTGTCCTAAAACTACTGCACCATCTATTTTTTACACAAATCTCTTTTATTTTGAAATATAACTTCGTCACATATCTATAAACATTTAACCGATCCCTCCTACACAGATATTGATACAGCGATAAAGACTAGGCTGGATTAAAATGCAAACTTTACGTTTTTTTCTTTGTCGCTGAAAGTTTCTTGAGGGAGACACAGTCCGATATTTGTTGTCTTGGTCCTCGGCTTCGGCACAGGTGAAGGTTGTTGTCTCTGAGCGACGGTGGACAGCTGCACAGGGCCGTTTCCCGGCGGAGCTTCGGGCGGAGGAACGTTCTGGTAACATGCTCTCGGTGAAGGCTTGGGGCTCGGGGGAAGAGGGATCTCAGTCGGGTTCATGGTCTCATAATCTGGGCTGATGGAGTCCCGCTCTAGCTTGTTTAGAGAAAGCATTCTGACGGCCCCTTTCTCCCTGAGTCCCTTTTGAGTCTTGTTGCATCTGTAGTAGAAACATAATCCGACGATGATGCTGATCAAAAGCAGAATCAGACTCACTCCTCCTGTGACCGCTGCCACCACAGTTTTGGATGGTAAACAAAGCAAATTGGGTGGTGACGATGATGGACTTGTGCAGGTTAGACGAACAACGTCCTTTGTTAACGACGTGTCATCGCGACTCCATGAGAAATCCAAACCCTGAGGGCTGGATACATTGCAGTTTAGATTAACAGTGCTGGACTGGAGGTCACACACATAAGTTAGTTGAGGTTTTGACACCTTGTCCATCACAGAGACACGACAACTCCATGCTTTCTCAAAAGTACCTTTTCGATACTGCACATGTGCTTCGTAAGAGCCGGCATTGGAGAACTGCAGGTTCTTCAGCTCAAGAGATCCGTTTGCAGAAACGTCCCCTGCCTTTCCAACAGACACTTGGCCATTTATATCTCTGGAAAACAGGGTCTTAGTATTGTGGTTCCATCTCAGTGCATTTTTGTTTGCCCGTCCCTTAAAATTAAGAGGCAGAGTCAGACTCTGTCCAACTCCACCATAGAGATCACATGGTTCCCTTGCTGCTGAGATGCTGATGAATCCAGACAGAATGATCACAGCGAAGCACGCCATGATAACCCAGGGGAGCCCAAGATGTCCCTTCTGAATGATGGCAGGAAATTTGTGAGGAACAATCAATCACTTGAGCGTTAAACTATCCTTATCGAATCTACTCAAGCGGTGATCGAGATGCCGTCCTGTGAAGATGAGACCTGACACTGGTGATCCAAAATATAAGTAGCACACAAGTGACAAACATCAAGAGAAGTGACTCTTCAGCAGGAAGGAACCTCTATTAGCCAAGAGTATACTTTCAGTTCTCAGAAGCATCTCAAGTCATGTGTCAACGCCCAGTTTCCGCTCCTGTGTTTCAACAACATGTGTTTAGAAATCTGCGGCTTATGTACATAACTAACGGTGATTATTCCAGGTTTGAGCTGATGGCCAAAGTATCGCTGAACACCACATGACTTACTTCTATTTTTAAAAACACTTGAACTAATGTGTCACTCATAACTCATACACAACAATAACAATAAGACAACATTTAGATTACTCACTTTGTGGTTTATTAATTAGTATTTACAAATAGTGACAAATACTCTAATACAAGTTTATAAGAATTCCAAATTATACTTATGAGCATCAAAATAAGCAAAAGCATTAACATTTGATTGATTGAAAATGTTTTGCCTATGTGATAATTCATTTGGATTATTGTATTTTATATATTTATTTTGTATCAATAATCAAGTACTGTAACTTGTAGCTGAAGTTGATGTAGTTGAGTAAAAATTACAACATTTCCTTCTGAAATCAGGTTTATTTTAGAATCAAGTAAAGTCTTTGTTGAGGAACTGGTTTGCACATGCCACTCAAAACTCGGCCTGCCAGTCAGACTCTTTAACTCCTGTCAGAGCTTAGTGGTAGAACTATGAGAACATCACCAGTATTTCCACTGAGAATAACAGCAAACAAGCTCAAACAAGCTAAATGTGAACCAGCCTATAAAGTATCTGCCCAGGCTGAAAGTGACAGAGTGGCTGGTGAAGCAAGCGAAGCAGCTGAAACCCAGATGTTCTCCTACAACAAAGAAGCAACAAGAAGAAGCAACAAGAACCAAACAATGGTCAGTGTTGGACATTTGTCAGGCGCCCACAGACATGATGCTCATAATCTTCTGCTAAGAGGCAACTCTTGTTCTTTGAGCATTCAGATTTGATTAAATGCAGCTTTAATTCATCCTTTATGCACTTCAAGCTTTAACCCTACATCTAGCATCAAACTGAAAACATTTAACATATTCTGTTTAAATGTGACTTAAAAAGAGACTAAACGAACAATACTGTGTGCTATGGCTTATATTTGAAAACAAAACTCAGTCAGCAGATCACCATAGAATAATTCAGATATACAATATACACAATGTTGAATATGAATTTATTGAAATGCATGAAGGTAGTTTAACAATGGACTGTCAGTCAGGTATTTACCATGTTGGCTTTTCAATGATTTGGCCTAGTTATGGTTTTTTGTTTGTCCAAGAATACGGATGTTTTTTTTTGTCGGATCTAAATAGATTCAGTTACGGAACAATTAGAGGCCACCCCCTCGTGTTAATATCTTAGCTTAACTAAAGAGTGATTGTGTTTTTTAATTAAAGACAGTGGCAATGCTGTCATTTCAAATTCATATCACATTATTCCAATATATCTCCTTCTAAGCCACAGTTGATTTAATTTTAAAGACAATAACAGAGGCTCCAGTCAGATCTAGTCACATTCTGACCTCTTTTGACTCTTAATCCCAAAATTCTCGAAGTTTAGTTAACTTCCAGCCCCCTGAGGTATTTAATTTAGTCTGTCTGAAACTTGAGTGAACATGTTATAAAATAAACAATTTACATTTGAATTCAGTCCAAACATCGCGATCAAGTAAACTTTCAGTAAATCCCTTGCAGCGTTTCCAGTAAACCCACATCGTCCCATAACTCATGCCATCCTCAACTAACTCAACACTGTGTCTGTAGCTGTGTTGGCTCAGGCTCCACTGGAATGAGTTCATATTACACCCCACAACTATAATCTCATGCAATTAGCAGTGATTCACACTCTTTGTGCGACTCTCAACACCTTCAAAGATACCCACAGCAAGAAGAACACCTGCTTCTCTCGGTTTCACCAGCATCATACTTTTCCCTCCCCCGAGGGAAAAGATTGATGTAAATGTTAGCTATTCGGAGAAAGGGGTGTATCCAGAGCTGAATGCAATGAACTCCTAGTTAAAATGTTTGTAAAGATTGTTTCTGCCATCTGACAGTTTGTGCGTAGTCGAAAGCAGCAGGTTCACAGATAGAGGATTAAGAAGAGATGAGCAGACCTACGGCAAACTAGAGTTTTATATCACAGCCGACACGATCCTTGTCCACACTCGACACCTTTTTTGATCAAGGTCTGCAACACCAGATCACTTGCAGGACCTGGCAGCAAAAACAAAAACAAAATGTAAACAGAAATGCAACGAGGGTAGTCAGCTGGAAGTTTCATCACCCAGCTTTTTACAGTTTCAGCATCCACTGGAGTTGTGTCAGCAGGACCGGCCGAAGATAAATGAAGTGAGAAAATGAAAGCATTTATCATATTTATTTTCTTTCATAGTGTAGGTTTCTATGTTCAGTAATGCTCCATCTGGTTCCTTTGAAACTCTGACAAAACAAACACATTTCAATAATAAACCACTGCAAATTATGAGGAAATCATAGACATGTACATGGACATTTTGGATTACTAACTTGAATACACACCTCAGTGTTTTACAGGACATTTTAAATGTTTTAGGACAATTTGGTTTTGCTTCTGTGATTCAGCACTTTTTATTTACATTAAATGGGAAATAAAGGCACTTTCACACCTACAAGAACCATGCTTGGTTCAGACTTTGTGACTTTTCAGTTTAGTTCCAACCAAAAAATAATGGAGGGAAAGGTCTGGACCAACATACCAAAGGAAATTATCTCAGTACGGATCTAACAGAACCATGGTCTGGTTTATTTGCAGTATGAAAACACTTTTTTGACGCCACTTCAGGAGGTTGACACGGAATTAAACAATAGAAGAAAAAAAAGAAGTGGAAGCGGCTTTCAGGACTGCTTGTAGTCTTTGCCTACAACAAATGAACTTTAAAAATGACGAGGGTGTTCATTTTGCTGGTGTTAATACCATAATAACTTTATTCAAAAAAGACCAATCTATTGGTAGCAGACGCGAGTACAGATGACAGGACGTAGATCAAACTAAATTCTTTATATTCACTAAATTAAATGCGAAACAAAGGCATGAACTGGTGAGAGTGACTGGTTGTGACTCACAGGCATGAAAACTTCCTAAGAATCAAGTAATCACTGCCTTTAAATTTCACACTGACGGTACTTACATTTACAGGAATTGTATCAGTTCTCATCTAGTGTGCTCCTCTTTCCTTCCACTAATATTTTGTCACTGATCATCTAATATAAATGTGAACATCAACAAACCCCCTCAGAGTAAAGAGTCAGCACTTTAACCACAGAGAAAGGGTTTCATTTCAAATTCAACATACTGGAGCAAAGTCTAAACAATAAAAAAGGCATCACTAATTCTTACAGACTCCACAGTTTAAAAATGCATTTCATGTATATTTTTCAGGGACACTTGTGAAACCATTCCATAAAAACTAAATTAACTGATGTAAGCACGATATAATCAGCGATGTAATTACCATCATTGTTTTTCTTGAGAGGAAATATATGGTAACAATATAAATATAAAGTACATTAGTACAGCAGGTCACATCTGTGGTCACTTCCATCTGGTGAAGTACTACATGAAAACAACTGATTCAGTTCCCTTCTGCTCTTGCAATTCACTGTTTCCTGTCCTATTCTCATCTGCAGTCTTTCCTCACACCAGAAGGACGTTAGAGTTACTGAAGGGGAACTGAGCTGCAGTGAAGACAAACTACTGTCTGATGACAGAGATAAAATGTGACAGTGTCTTGTGTCAGGAAAATATTTTCTAAGTCCAGGATTCAACTGCTCAATAAAATAGGCTTGGTTATCCTCTGATTACTGCAATTAAATGTTGTACATGCCCTTTGGAACTTTAGGGAAGCAGAAGTAAACTAAATTATCATTATTATTATTATCCATTGCATGTCTTATGTATTTACTTAGTTCATGATGATTGCATTAATGGCAGAGGTCAAAGTGCTTCTTGCAGTCAGTATTTTTCCCATTGTCCGATCAAGCCCAATCATTTTATCATCCCTCCTAATCCCCTTCTGTAACATGCCCTGTTAATTGGCTACAAAGTAACGTCTGAATAGACCGGGCACGGGTTAATTGGCCTCAGTTCCTGGCCCCTTGGAGCTCTAGAGCCAGGGCGCCCATCTGCCTAGCTGATGTTTAATTCAGGGGCCCAGATGGAGGTGTAACAGCCTGACTGTGAGATCCTTAAGTCACACTTCCACCAGACGTGGCTGTGGCTCAGGATGGCCTCGAGGGGATGAGGGGGGGTGGGTCTGGGGGCTGGCCCCTCCTGCTCTCCAAAGTCAATGTAATCTGGGGGGCAGTGATGTTCCTTCGAGTCAAGTGCTGTTAGCTTGAACTGGCAGGAGGAGGCTTTGTATGGGCCTAGTCCAAACAAACATTAAATGTGCCCAAATCTTCGATACAATAGAACTGCCATGATCAGTAAGAAGATGAGAATCCATCCATCCATCCATCATCAACAGAGCTTATCCTTTGAGTGAAGCTGGAGCCAATCCCAGCTAACATTGTGCGGATCACAGGGCCAACATTCAGACACAAACAACCATTAACACTCACATTCACACCTACGGTCAATTTAAGTCAACCTAACCCCAATCTGCGGATGGGAGGAAGCCAGAGTACCCAGAGAAAACCCAAGCAGACACAAGGAGGTTTAACTGTGGGCAAATGCCTGCTCCCATGTGATCTGTCAAACTAGAAACGATTCACATACAGAATCTTTTAATAGAGATTATTATGGCTATGCCTTTAGATTTAGGGGAATAAAGTATTTTAGATTGTTTTCTGTTCGTAAAAAATAAAGTTACTTGTGTGTGCTACCAGGAGTTCACAACCCTCTAAAGTTGGATCCACGCATGCCCCCTGTCCTTCAGGCCTGGAGCCCCGTCAGATAAATCCAACGGGAAATTGTCCATCCCACCAGAAATGTTTACCTCCGACTTGGGTGCCATCCAGGAAAATGTTCTCTTTTAAAGAAGATTTTCTGCTCGTATGAAAGATTTGCAGTCATCACAGACTGCTCGGTCTGTTCTGCTTCTCCCAGTTTGAGTCATTTGAGAAGTATTTCTTTTATTTGGCTGCCGTGTCCGTCAACATGCTCAGTGTTGTGTCTGATTTCCATTGCACCTTGTGTCCTAGTTTGAGAAGGAAACTTTGATTGGGAAAATGTTGTCTGTGTTGCATCAGTAGGTGTGGTGAGGTTACATGGAAGTTGTTAAGAACTTGGTTGAATCTTATTTGTCTCCAGAAGTACATACACATGGAACTGTTGTTTCATTGAATCTGCAGGAGTCTGTCATGGCTGATTTAGATGAGCAACAAAAAAACAAGGAAACAATTTGCTCTACCTTAAACTCCAGAGAGGAATCTTGTGTATATCATTTTTATTTCCCATCATATCCTGTATCCCTCCTTTATATCCTTCCTTTATTCCCCCTTGCTGACATGATGGCATGTTTGAATTCTTTAAATGATCACAGTCCCTGCAAGTCAAATTCACTCCCACTTCCCCCAAAATGGCCACAAAGACAAAAGCCAGACCTTTTCTTTTGACAGGGTTCAAAAGATCACCGTTTATATTTCCTCTTGCATTACATGGGACTCTAAATTGTCTGGTTTTTTGGTGCTGCTGGTGGAAGAGAGGGGGACACTGCGCTTCAAACACAATAAGAGCTGGGGCTTATCATCTCTGACTGCTCCGGTGCCGCCACTGAGGAGGAAGCTGCTTATATCATCTTTGTTTTGCTCGGGCCCAGCTGTTTTTGCTTACAGGGTTGGACCAGCTATCTGCAGAGGCTGAGGATCTTTGATGTGCGCATGGAGGCAATGCTTAGAGGGGAATCATTCTGTCACTGATGACCCCAAAACCTACCTCCCATCAGTCTGCTGGAGTTCAAGTTTAAACAACTGAAAAGGGTTTGTTTTCGTTACCCTTTTCCCTTTTTTACGGCTAGAGGGCATCTGTTCTCTGTTGTTTTCGTCGACTAACCAGCAAAGACTGAGGAGGATTTTGCAAAGAGATGTTTTATGGCTGACCATAAGCTCCAATTCTCCATTAAGTTACTGTAGTCTTGTATAATTACGTCCAAAATCAGAAAGTCTACAGTTGCAACATGTCTCATCCCCTGGAAATGACTTTCCAGTTTTGATCAGAACAAGACTTTTAAGTTGAAAGCCAAGTCCATAAATTCAGTTAAAGCGGAGTTTGTTGCACAGCTGGAGAGAATGAACAAACACTTGTTTTCTGAGATTTCATCACTGATTATGTCATTTGTATTTGCCTGAAGGTTATCCTGTGGTCTGCACGTCCCCCTTATGATGAATCACCAGTTAATCCTCAACAGATGAAGCATCCCACTTGTTCCAGGATCTTTCCTTTTTCTTTGTCTGAGCTTAAAATCCTTCCAAACCTGAACGTTATAATAAAACCAATCCTTTTGCCGGTTGATTTTGATGTTGAATTCCTTCATCGACAAGTTTCTGTCTTCCTTCTCCTTTTCTGTCAGGAGAGTTCATGTTTTTTATCAGTTTAATGCCCTTTGTTTCCCTCTTCATTGCTTTTGTTGAAAACAGTTTGATTTTCTCAGGTTCCACTGCAGCTTGGCTTTGTCACTTAAACTAAGGAAACCTGATATTTGTAGATCTTTTTATAAATGGTGATGTTCAAGGTATCAGCAGCTTTTATAATAAACGGATAGTTAGACGCTCAAGTGATTTTGGTTCATGTGTACGCACAGTAAAACCTTTTATGTGCTTATGTGAATCCTGAGGTTTATTCTTTGTCCTACGTTAAAGCTATGTGACTTTCCCTATTGAGTTTACAGGTAATGGTGATCAAACAGTGTTCCGCTCCCCTAGTAAAAACTAATCCGATGAGTCACATCTGGTCATTTCAAGAACTGCCCACTAATTAGGAGTGGAGTTTATAAAAGAGGATAGTTTGGTATAATTTTAAGGACATGTTTGTTCAGAGTTTGGATTAGGGTTATGAATTTCACGGTAGACTTAAAAAATCCCGGTTTCAAATCTACCAAATTTCTGAACTGTAATCGGTAGCTTCCTCAACTCGAACCCAAACTCATCCTTATGTTACCCAACAATTTACTCGATCCATCTATGTCATGTGATGAGGTTAAAACATTCAGCAGCTTGTAAAAAGTAAGAGTTTAGCAAAGCATTGGGTTTAGCGTTGGGGCGGGGGTTTATTAATTGAAGTTTTAGATGTGCACAAATCAGCACAAGCACACTTGGCTGTAATAAAGTACAGTGATAGATTCTCCACCAAAGTCTCTGAAGCAGGGCTTGGGTAAACAGGCTTCACAGAACCTGATGTCTGGCAATACCAGGAGCTACGTTTCAACGTCAGGCCATCAATCCTCTCCTTTGCTTCCTCCTGGCTTGGATTAGATCATATAAAGAGAAGATGCCATATTCTCCACCTTTTTTGAATTGCTTTCAGCCTTTCCCAAGATGTGAGCAAAGATCAACAAATCAAAAACCTTCTCATACCCATCATAAACCTGTTGGTCACGTCGCTGAATGTGACGGAGCAACAGAAAGACTACGTTCTTGGTTTGGTGATGCGGCTGCAGGAATTTCGGAACGTGAGACCAGTTTGTCTCAAGCGATGCTCGGCTGGGGTTTGGGCTGAACAAATTTGTGCAAACTGCCATTTACATGCAACAAATTCTTCAGCAGATGGGATAAGCCAAAATGAAACCAGTAATTCTTCGAGTGATTGTTCTCCTCCCAGTGCTTTGAAGTGTGTGGCAAGTGTCTGCTCATGTCTTCACTGTGAGAATGACAACAAGGAGGGTTCTCCAGAGATTAGTCTGTATCAGATTCAACATCATCTATCAGTTATACTGCGGAAATAAACCAAGCCTTTTTGGGGTTTTATTCTCTCAAACTGACAAGCACAAGATGCTATATTTTGAACCCTTTCATGTAATTTACAGCGGACGGACGGAGAGACAGACGGACGGAAAAGACAGACGAACAGAGGGACGGATGGACAGACGGAGAAGGGTGACCCTTGTGGCAACAGGAAATTTCTTTTTTGCATGGCTTACACTTGGATGCATTCCTCTTCATCCACTGACCGCAACCATGTCAAACTGTGTCAATAGGGAGTCAAGACATTGATAATGTAGGCTTAAGATTACTGTGAGTTTTCGTCAAAAGCCATATTAGTGGTGCAGCGTTAAAGTTCATCAACTCGCCATGACACACAAAATTGCTGTACCTTCAGTGTTCATGCTTCAGTCTCCCTCAAACTACATTTGTGTAACAACAGTTACTCAAGTAAGCTGTGAAGTAAGCTGTGAATCATTTCCAACAATTCATTGGAAATGTCACAATTGGCCATAGGACCAATTGTGACATTTCATTGAAAGGGTTCTTCCTTTCGTTTCGCCAAAGGAGACGATGCTGTCATAACTCGACTGTGCATCGTCCTATCACCACCAACCTTCTGTCTCATGATCAGAGTCCTTAACAGCTCTATGTGTCAATATTTCCTCGGTGTCATAGCGCCATTTACTGATTTGCCATGAAACAGGAAGTACTTTGTTAATCCATTCTGCATTATCCAACCGGCCCCAAACTAATGACCTATGATCACAATCCTGACTGAACAGCTCCATATATTACTATTAATTCAGGGTCATAGCGCCACCTATTGATCAGTGTGAAAATGAAGTTGTTTTAGCATTGTCCAACTGACTTATTATTGTTCCCGCTACATTAGAGCCCCTACTTGAACAGATCTATTAGTCTATATTTAACAATAGTGGTGGTGCCACCTATTGGCAACTGGAAGTAAGGTTTGTTTTTCAACTATCATTCGATTTACATCAAATTTTCACAGTGTGATCTGCAATTGATAGCGTGGACCGTAATGCACAATTAGCAGGCAAGAATCGACATCTCGTGACAGACGCAGGAAGTGAAGCGTTTATCCTTGACGTGTGCCCGCTCACCGATCGCTCACTCCACCAACCGCGACAGGTCCCGAGTGGCGTGGGCTCGGACCTAGTCATGTTTTTAACCTTTTAAAATCAGACTTCCTTTTCAATGAATGAGCTTTAGAAAATCCAAATTACTTTTCACATTTGACAACAAGAAAGTTGTGATTGGTTCCCAGATATTTGAACCCAAACAGATTTAAGGATCATTAGATGCTGAGATTGCTAAACCTTGATAGCTAAATATTCCTTCCCTTGTGCACATGGAATTGCCAGATTGTACACACAACATTAAACACAAACTTATTTTCTTATTATTCTTCCAAAACATAAGTTTATTTACAATGAGACATCTGTGTTCTGGTGGTGGGTAAAGTTGAAAAACAGAGGTAGGCCCATTTACCGCTGGTAAATAAAGAACTGATGGAATGGTCTGATACACATAGCATAAGGTATATTGCAATTGCTGCCATTGGATGGACTTGCATGTTTTGAATCTAATAATACTTCTAATAGGAGGGTTGCAGGGGGGGGGCAGAGGGGGAACACCCTGTCCAAGTCATCAGTGTATCCCAGGGCTGACATGCAGAGATGAACGACACATTTACATCTACGGTCATCTAGAGTCTCCAATTGAGCTAACCCCAATCTGCAGGAAAACCTTCAGACACGGGGAGAACATTCAGAGTCCACACAGTAAACCCAGGAACCTTCTTGATGTAAGGCGACAGTGCTCATTAAGGTCTGTCACACATTACAATCACAAATATGTTGCATTCTAAAACTCACTTTAAAAATATGATTTTAAAGACATTTAAATGTCCCCAAAAAAAATTTTGTTCGTCTTTCTGGAGTTGCTGCCAATCCACTCTGTGACACATGCTTAATCGAAACACCCAAAGAAACCAGGCTACACATGGAAACATTAATAACTCTGCTCTGATAATTGAGTAAAAGACCTTAATTTAGTTGCAGTCAGTATCGCAAGACTAAACATTACAGTGAATAGCACAGTGGCTAGTAGTTAAAGTCATTCAAGGGCATCAAATGTTGCCCTTTGTTGTAAAATGCCAATTGTGGTACAGTCACACTCAAAACCTGAAGCGTACAGAGCATCCTAACTCAGCCAAGTTAATGCAGCCAAGCTTTGGATTAATGCAGAGCCTACACTGTAGCCTAAACATGCAGACGCCAGTTTGGGCATTTACAATGGCGACATCAACTCAGTCCTTATAACAACATAATGGATTAACCCTGGAGAGAAACCTGTAGCAATTGTTTCTTTCTAACATTGGCAATTAACGACAATTTGGTCGGAGAAGAGCATGTCGACCAAATATTCGGCCAAGCAAAAAGGGGGAACAATTAAGTGAAGCCAACCACTTTGACCATGAGAGTATATAAGAGACAGATTTATTGAGAAGGGGGGGATGCAAAAGAAAAACTATAAGCCCATTTTAGTCATGTGTTGTGCAAGGGGGAGACTGGAAGAATTTCAAAGTCAGTTGTACCTACAAATCAAAGATAGTGGGCGCAATAGTAAATTCTGTCAGAGAAGAGCTGAGTAATGTGACTCCATCTGCCCTGCAGTGGAATGCAGCGTTGTCTCCGATAAGAGTGAGGTCTCGCCATAACGCCTGAACACGCCATGGGGGCAGAGGCCTCGGAACGATTGCTGATCTAATGATATGCTACACTTTACACTTCTGCCAAAATAGAGGGGGAGAGAGACCGAGATGGAGAAGTCTGAAGGAGAAATCCCCAATTTAGAAAAGCTGCTCGGCAGCAGCACAGAGAATATTTCAGGCTAGAATAAAACGTCTGTTGGCAGCAAAATTGTTTAACTGTAGCTTCAGACACTTCCCAAACCATCCTCAGTGTATTTTGGAGTAGATTTTCAATTGAGGTAAGATGAGCACTGCCATGATTCTCAAAGGAAAATCTTGATGGAACTTTGCCTGCCATTTATAGTCAAAACTAATAAATTGCAGAAAATGAATAAAATCCCTCTCTAATCTGGAATAACAATGAAAGAAAGGCCAGCAAGTGTTTCACGTGACCACTCTCAGCGTTGGCTCTATCCGCCAAGTACAGTTTACCAAGCGCAGGTAACTCAGAGTTCATGAATAATCTGGGGATAGCAGAGGTTTTAGAAACGCTTAGCTTGCTTTGTTTGTGAAAACATTCACAAAAGCCTTGACACAACATCGCCTATGGTTCCAAAATCAGTCTCAAGCGTCAGAAAGTAAATTTGTGTTTGCCCTTGGAAAGTGTTTAGTGTAAAAGTCTCCAGCTCCAAGCAAGCAAATACCTCTGTACTATAACTCGAGGTCTGTGATGGTGGATATGGCAGATGAAGGAGCTTGGAGATCCACTATAACAAAGGGAGAGCCAGCAAACAGATGGTATTGTTGATCCTATAAGAAACAACTCTATAGGACGGAAGATGTGTATTCAGAACCATGATTTCTTTCTCTTTTTCTTTTACATAAATAAAGTTTATGCCTAAGTGAGAAACTTGCTTTAGCATTTATATGGGAACTTTCTAAAAAGTTGCAGCATTTCACTAGATCCAGATTTGTAATTGGATCAGCACCAAATTGCACAAACTCATAAATATCAGTCGTCTAAACATATTTGATTTTTTTTAATCGAGATTCATGAAGGTTGAAAAACACCCTATCTTACAATGTTAAAGAAAGTGAAAAGAATTCCCAGATCTGTCCCTTCATCCAGATCCATAATTTAATGTATTTTTCCCTAACCCGCACCACATCCTTCAATCCAATTTCAAGTTGAGAATTTGTATTGTATGCAGTGTATTTCTGGGGATATTTTGGTCTTAACAAGTAAATGAAGAGTGAGCACACCTGTCTTTCATTCTGTTCAAAGGTTTAAACCTAACTTGAGTCTTCCTGTGTTCTTAATGAAGATGTCTGCGACGATACAGGCGGCTGCATACAGGGATCCAGGGTGAGTCCGAGTGAGATGGACGCCGTGCCTGGTCGGGTTCTGAGATCATGTCATCTTCAATTGGTGAATGTAGAGTTTACACAAACTTAGTCTCAATATTGTCTCAGGCTTTTGTTTGATATATCGTCGTACAACTTGGTTTGTACTCAATTATGTGAATGTCGCCCTGAAAGTTTTGGTGATTCAAGTTCAAACTTCTGGCAGTTCAACAAAGCACTGTTTGATAGTCCAGATTGCATGTCCATATTGAAAGCCAAATCTGATGTGACTGAAAATATTCTTACTAGGGCTCAGCTCATTTTAATGAAACCTAGTTTTAACGTGGATCCAAATTGACATGGGTAAATTGAGCGTAATCGTACAGACCGGCACTTACTAATTGTCCCTCTTCATGGGTTGGCACTCGACACACACAAAAAGGCACACATGGTTAATTTTGTAAGAGAAGTGGAAATCCTGCGAACGGCTGTTTCAGAGTCTGTTCGATAAGATGAAATAATTCAACAGATGCTTTGTTCAATTCTTGCAGAACCAAAAAGACTTTTGCATGTAAGAGAATGTATTGCATTTAAAACCTTCGATCTTTCCCCAGACATGACACATGTTGCAAAATGTTTACCCAAGCAGGCGCTGATAAACACTTTTTTATTTATTTCCTATTTTGTCAAACTGTCAGCTTTTGTGGCTTCTGTGGAAGACCCGGGTAAAAATAGAGCTATTATTTACATTTTTCCTGCCAGTCATCTCACAGTTGTGACCTCAACCAAAACAGTGTGGGTATGCTCGCTGCCTGTTTGTTTCCTGGTGATGTGCACAGCACAAGCGCTCAGGACGGGGATCGATGTTGCCCTCGCCAGCTGAAAGCAATAACCACGCAGTGGGTGGAAAACATTGTAGGGTCTGAACAATTTTGTGGCATACTCAGACCCGAAGAGAGTGTTGTTGATTATGTCGGGGCTGCGTATTCACGGACAAACAATGCTGAGTTGGAACTTTCACCGATTTACGAGAGTCTACAGATCTTACCCAAGCATATTTAGCAGAAGAAGCAAGCTCTATGAGCTGGTTCATTAGCAAGCAGAATTGGCAGGATGTCTGTAACTCTACACAGCTGGTGGCAGTTTCAGATCCAGTCCACTCTACTTCGAGTCTTGAAGCTGGAAACATAAAAACAGACAGCAAAGTTTTTCTTCTTCCTTGTTTTCAATCTCCTGACCCAGGGAATGAAGAGCCATGTTAACACTGACCTGATCCTCACCACTCTAGTAAAAGTCACATTTTATCAGGCTCTTAACAGAAGCTTGGCCTTTTGATCCTTTCCACTTCCCTGTTTACAGGTATATCGACCGTGCGCTGACCTTTCCTAACCCTAGTTCACCTCAAGACCAGGGTCAGGAGGGGTAAAAGGAACAGATAGGTCAAAGGTCATTCTGTTGATTTCATGCTCCAATTAAGGCTATCACACACACATATATTACGACTGGAGATGGGGGAAACTAAAAACAACATTTTCTTTGATTCTTCCTCCTCAAGGCTCATATCATAGAATTACCTGTGGCCCTCAGCAAAGTCGCCTACATGTAACTGTAGCTTTCAACTAAACACAACAGTTAGGTCATCAAAGGAGCGGTGACCAGGTATGACTGCTCCAAGTTATCTGATATAAGGTTGGTTTTTGTCTGCTCACATTTTAAAGTATTTTGATCTGTTTATCTCCAAATAGGCATTAAAGAACATGTGTAACTGTTTGTAAAATTAAGAACAAAATGTAGAAATGATCAAATGAAATTTTTACTCAAAAAAAACTTTTCAGTAGTGTTCTTTGATAGATAGATAGACATATTAGAGCCTACCTCTGTTTCCACTACACAGACTTAAACGTTAATTTAAACCACCTTCACTGCATTTAGAAGAAACAATGATTTCATTGTCTGTTTTCTGTAACAAATCTTTTTTAACTTATTTATATGAATATGTCTTTAAGGTTTCTGATTTAGAAATATACACGGTTTTGCCTACTATCAGGTTGTGCATTTAACTAGGAAGATGGATGCATGATAAGCTGAGTCATATTCAAATTTTTCATTTGTAAAAATGCAAGTTTTGACATAGATTAATAGATGTAGTTATGACAAAACTACATATCCTATCCACAATATGGCTAACATATTGTGGATAAGGTCAATTACGTGTCCCAGTGGTTGCTCAGCTTTGGTCCCCTTTCCTTTTTGAAGCCGGTGTAGTTGAAGACAATGTTAAGCAAGTGCTAGAAAGCCTTGGTAATCTTCTCCTTTTCAGTGACACACATCAGGCAAAGTCATTTCTACTACAAGCCTTCTGGTCACTGTGATTCCAACTGTCACAGTGGATACAAAAATGCTTGGCAGTTGTCCCCCATTTAGTCTTGCTTTGTGTCAAAAATGTACATCAGTATAATTACTGAAGAAAAAATAACCAAAGCAGATCCATGTATATATCTGTCCAGTGTTGGCTGATGAATAGGTAAAATCACAAACACTGAAGTGTATCAAAGTAGTATGAAGTCATTAAAACACAGTGTAATATAGTATAGCAAAACTGCAGTGTATCTCTTGCGTCAAGAGCCAGTGTAACTTTAGTTATGCTGTTAGTCCTGCAAAGCCTGGAGCATTAACATGGATGTGTATAACCATATATGGATCTAAGGTTTTATTGAAACATTTAAGGTGGTATTAAAATATGTTTGTATATTGTAACACAGAAGTTAAAAACTCTATGGATAAGTACGTTTGTATTGCAAGTCATAACAAAAAACCTACACATTGCTAACAACTGGGATTGTTTTGTTCTATCTATAGGAAAAAAGTAATAAATTCTGTGAAACAGTACAATGAGAGAATTAAGTTTCATCACAACACTTTAACAGTCGAACAAATTTTATTCTTATTGTAGGTGAACCGAGCGTCCCCCTGGGGAAACCAATAAGAGCGAAAAATCAAAGCAAAGCACACTAGATAGATAGCATCACATTTGAACCAGATCATAGCAGCTCTCCATGGACCTAACCACCCGGAGGCTTGCAGCCTCCCACTTTGGCCCACCCTGGACACTTCCTGTCGGGCCACTCCTACTCTTCAGTTGTGGGGAACGCTGGATCTGGGTGGAGCCTGCTCGGTTGGGGTGTGTGGGGGTAGGGTGGGGTGGGGTGGAGGGGGTGTCTGGAACGTAGGCAAGCCCTCCTTTTAATGACCCTCTGTCGGCTCGTAATTGTTGACTTGGCTTATGCTCAAGCTCAGCAGTCATGATCAAAGTTGTTCTTAACCTAGCAATACCTTAATCGCCTCAGTAATAAACAAGGCTTGGTGACAGAGGCCTCTTTGGTTTCAGTGTGGATTAAAGCAGTGCTCCAAAGCCCAAGCCTCTTTTATTGACATCCCTCATTGTGCTGCTTACTCAGACAGAACTCTGGAATTGAGGATTAACTTGCTTGGCTTGATCAGCAGTCACGTCCTACCTGGGTCTGTCATGTTGCCACTCATGTCCTAATCACCAGTGATGGATACTCCTATTGAAAAGATGAATGCAGCTATTCTTTCTATCACTTGAGATGGAAGGATTACTGCTACATCAAGGCAAGCTCATTAGAACGTCAACAATCCATTTAGCCATTCCACAGATTCTTCTGATTCCTGGACGGGTACAGTATTATAAAGTTACACACAGGTACAGTTTCTTCAAAGGTGTCCCCAGTGAAAAACTGTAATCAAGCCTTTGATCCACAGCTCCTTTTTGCTCAAGCCAACACTTGTGATTTTAGATTTTTGGGGGGTAAGAGGTTTGTGTCAGAAATATTCACTTGAGACTACAAATTTTTGGGGAATTATCAGCAAAATTACATATGTCAGAACATGCAGGTATATCTAAAAGAGGAGGTTTTCATAATTGCAGGATAAAGTGAGGTTTTTTGATAACCTGTTTTACATTTACTAGAATCATATCGAACTGTTTCGGGCTTGTTACAGCACTGTCACACATACCCATGCAATGGTAATCGTTGTGTTTAGTTGGTGAATTAAGGAATTTGTTTTATAATTAGTATGGGTTAGTTAAGGACTCTAGAGTTATGGTCTGGTGATGAGCACGTTTTTCCAGTCAGCCGATCAATTACACTTTACAAACATAGGACCAATGGACAGCCCAGATATGAATCCAAAGCTGCTCAAAGAATGCCTGAGACTTGTTTGTCCCCACTTGACTACAAGTTTATGATGTAGTAGTTTGTAACTGAAGCGCAAAGTTGTCATTATACATGACTAATTGCAGGGTGAGTGTCTGTATGTTGAAACCCTAGACTGTAAAAGGAGAAGGACGATATGCCGACTTCCCACAAGTGAAGCTAAAACATCTTGATCTCCCCCTGGTGGCTGGATGCATAATATGTCATAAAACCTGCATCCTCCATGTTAGCAAAAAGGACATGGATCAAACTAAAAAGTCAAAGTCCAGTAAGTTAATTATTTTCTTCTCAAAGATGGTGTCTGTCCTTTTAGGTAGTTCTTATCACATTGATGTATCTTCAAATAATTATTTTTTAAATTATACGTTTGGATTTATTACCAGAGGCTATGAAAACATCATGATTGAAAAATTTGATTTTGATCGAGCACGTGTATGAACCTCGATACTGAGGCTCCACTCCATGAACACTTCTATGCTGACTTTGGCTCGAAATGACATCACCAGTGCAAGACGGCAGCCCCTGTTCTCAAGATATCTTGGCTTCATTATTGCTCAGTGGGAGAAAGTGGAGACACGCCGTTCATCTTCATTTGCAGCCAATCGTTGAAACAGTAAAACGTCCACTTCATTCGTTTTGGTTCCCTCAGTAGAATTGCATCCTTAAACTGCCTCAGAAGAACAAATTGTTCGTATCAGTGCGAATGAAGGATCGAGCTGTGTTGATAAGAAACACCCACTCAAAGCTTTCACTTATAAAGATGTTTTGAAAGGATTATTTGGCTTCTCTTTAGAGGCACAGTACATTTTCCAGTGTAAACATGTTATTATGGACAACGCTTGAGCAAAAACATGCTCACTCACCGGCTATCCTACTTGATTGACACTGGCGTTAGGAGCATGGGCGCCAACATATGATGCTATGTCACAGAAATATGCCTCAATATTGTGTCACCACAATGTTTCTCTGTGGGATGTGTGGTCTGTGTCTTTCCCATAAACCAGAATTTGGCTATCGTAAGACTATTGTAAATCTTCCATGATACCTACAGCACAGTATCTGGTAAAAATTATAGATCATCAAACCATTTCAAAAATTATTTTCAAATCTTTCGAGTGAGCAAACGAACAGTGGTCTCAGCAATAGTAAATGGAAAGAGAGTGACAGAGCGATAGATGATATGTGAAATATACCACGTGTACAGACATACTGTAGACAGTGTACTCTGTGTCTCCATAGCAGCCCCAGCACTAAACACCTGTTTTCACTTACACAACATACCGGTATCAACTTGCTTCAGCCAATAAACAGTTTGAGTGAATTATTGTATTGTGAAAAGTTTTCCCTCTGTGTCTGAGAATATATCTCTATTAAAATCTTTCTATAAAAAACTCTTGTATGTTTTAAATAATATGTTGGAGATGAACAGTTATTACCTTCACCAAGGAGGTTATGTTTTCACCCCTGTCCATTTGTTTGTGGGTTGGTTGGTTGGTTTGTTTGTTAAAACTACAGATTGGATTTCCACGAAACCTAACTGAAGAAAGGGACATGAGCTGAACACATTTTTTGTTGAACTTTGGTGTGGATCATGAAAAACTGGCAGATCCAGAAATGTTTATCTTGTTTTTTTATTTTTATATTTAATAATTCATTGATCTTGATTAAAACATTTGGTTGTAGTAGATTTAAATGTGGTTTAATAAGAGGACTGTTTGTGGAGGTATGTGTTCACTCTAGTTTTATACTTGTGCTGACATCACAGAAAGAGGGACCATAGACACTGTGAACTGAAATAAAAGTTTAGCAAAAATAGGTTAAAGCTGCAAAATAGAATTAAAAATCAGTTTCACCGCTAGAGCAAAAATAATTCACGAAATACATGACTTTCAATAGATAAATTTAAGTTACAGTAATCACAGGGAACATAATGTTTCATTATAAATTACTTTAGCCAATTTTATTGAAGTTTGGACCTTGTTTTTTGAATGCTTGATTTAAATCATGGATTCTATAGAGCCTGAAAGTCACGGTGGGTTCTGTCCCAGTCTCGAGAGCCTGCCGTCACAGCCATCAATTGCTCCAACAACAGAGGTTGTAAAGAGCAAGCTCTTTGGTATATTTCTGGGTTTGAATTCTTATGATTTATTATCCAGCTGCCCTCAAATATGTTCCAACTTGGCAGCGACTTCTGCTGAGGATTAGCAGCAGCCGTGGCTAACAGGCAACTGAATATTTATATGCCGCCGAGCAGCAGCAAACAAACCCCCTTTTGAGGGTCAGCAGCGTGAGCTGTGAAATTGCTCTATTTACGCCCTTGTTTACATAACTCTTGCGATATTTTCATGGAGGATGGATGCAACTTCTATCTCAATCATGACCAAGCTCAGGGGTTAAGTGGCGACAAAATGCATACACATAGAGTGCAGAGGGACAAGTCAAACAATCAGTTCTTTCTGCATAATGTGCTTTGAAATGAGGGTGGTCACTCTCTGACTAGAATGGCCTCTTGTATGGACTTAGGCCAAAGAGAGCAGTGAGGGCCACACAGTGTTTCCAAAAGAGTGGACAGGCTGAGCAGCCACAGTGCAGGGATCGTCCTCTGCTCCCTAACCTGAAGGTGTGCGTATTAACTCTGTCTGGCTAATCCTTATGCCATAGAGAATAGAGGAGGATTAAGACTTTAACCCCTTCAGAGAGAGCGTGCCATTCTGCAGCAGAAAGGGCCCTTGGCCAGCGTCTCACTGCTGGAGCTCCTCACGGACTCATTGTCCCGTCACTAAGGCCAGCTGTCAGTGTCCTTGGGACGAGGAGATGAATGAGGAGCCCTTGAGCTGTACGTCTGCTCCCTCTGTTTACTGAGGGGCCTCTTGCTGTGTAAATCACGACTTCAGGGCAGAAGGGGTGAAAAAAACTATCCAAAGACTTTCTCATCTCTGGATGAGTCTCAAACGTACAAGGAAGAGTAATTACATGATGTTAGTTTGGATCAGCCAACACTGACCCTATGAGTTGTGTTTAATCTGCAACAGCAAACATGTTTGGACGAAAAAGTAATCCCACTTGAAGTTTCACTGTATCTACAATATATCCTCATAGGAACTAGAGCATGAATATAACTTTATAGTTGTGTCAAGACAATCTCCACTCAATTGGTCAGCCTCGATTCACCTTTTATATATGCGTGGTATATAAATGTTTGTAGGACACAGGACTGTTGCTTCTCTGGCCAGGTTCCTCAGGAAGAACAACCCACTGCAAAACTCATTATAAATGAATATACTGAACTGTATCAAATGCAAACATGGCTGTAAATATGGATTTTAATATTCAATATTTTTTATTTCCATGTTGCTGCTTTATTATGATATTAATAATAAAAAGAATTGTGCAATTTTTTGTTAGATACCTGATTTAAAAATGCTGTACCATAAATTAAAATGGATTGCTGCAACACAGCCAGCCAGCCAGCCACTCACTTACACATTTATTAGGTACATCTGTGTCAAACTAATGCTGTGAAATGCAACAGGTCTGCAATAAATTGTCCCTTTCTGTTAATTATAATGTTCAGTTTTTATTGAATCCATCTGTTTGAGAGGTGTTGATTCATTTTACTGGTAATTTTGGAGCTGTAATTTAAAATGTTGTTGAGCTGTACTGGGTTACACTGAAAGAGTCCAAATTTTTTGTACGTCATGTAATATGATTTAATGGTTCACTCGACAAAGAAGAAACACTTCTCAGTATAACATACAAGTTTGAGGTCAATCAGATTAGTGGGTTTATTGAATCAACCCACCCATGTGTTTTTAAGTCTTGAAGACACACCAGTCACTATTAGATGATTGTGTTGTGTTGCATATTTGTATGCGAGTCCTTGTTTTGCGAAGAAGGAAATATCACAGCTATGACACAGTGATTGAAGATTGAAAATGGGGACAGACAGTCAAATTACATCTAGTGGGCAGATGGAGAAAACAGTAGAAAAATGAGAGGGGCTTGAGAAAGGAGATTTTGACATACACTCTAACAATAAATAATAATTTTCATGTCTCATTAATAATTAGTATTCTGGCAAAAATCTAATACTGACAGGTGAATAGAGATCTGTAAAATTGGAGAAATGAGAGTCAGGGGTAGACAGGACATGGAGCTGACTATGTGTTGGTACACCTGCACTGTTTATGAGGGACTGGGAGGGGACTACCCAACAGTGTCCTCTCAGACTCAAACTGTAGGTGGTCCACTCCTCACACCTGCCTCTGTGCCCCGGCCCTGTCATCCCACACAGCTGCAGCACAGCACCGTCACTCACTTAACACCATGTCTCACAGTCTGTCTGCATCTCAGGTATTCACCCCCTTGGGCTGATGTGATGTGGAACATGCAGTGCCTCCACTGAGTGATCACTGATCAAAACAAACTCACTGATAAGGGTGATGGGTCACCAAACTGAATTCTTCTTCTACGCCAGGCCGATCGGTGAACCGTCAGATCTAATATGTGATGTTTCACTTGACTGCTCTGCAATTGGTGGTCTTCCCTTCCCATATACCTCCTACGCGTCTTGCTTGACTTTTCTCGCTGTTCCACATCCATTGTGGCACCTGAGACCCCGCATCAGCCTGCATGATCAGATGTCTCATTGTCACCCTTGAGTTCAGCGTACGGCCTAGAAAAATACCACCAACTGAGAGACCGGAGTGTTCCCACCAACAGATGTCCTGAGAAAAACCTACGTAATCTCTCACAGTCACCCTACAATCATCCAAGGCTGCCAAAGCTCTCATTGATGCTGTGAGATTGAGATGTCAGTAAATTGTCTGGGTTTGTGGTTGACGGTAAAGGGAGTGTCCATCTCATGATGCTGACTCAGCTCTTGCTAAGCAGGATGAGTGACGGCAGCCGAGGATGGGTTGGAAGGAGAGCCTGTGCAGGACCAGCTGTTTTTCTGACGGTAACCGCAAAAGGTCTGAACCCTCTGGATGATCCTTACCCATCTTGACCTGGAAGTCAGTTCTGCTGTCAACAGCTCTTGGGAATGAACATGTTTGCCCCTTTCATCTTGGGTCCTCTCTGTGAAATTGGCAGCACCTTCTCAACCCAGCAGGCTCCAGTGTATCAGCCACTGCTGCACCTTGAGGAGAGGAAAGCTTATCCTGCATGTTACATCTGGTGCTGCTTTCAGACATGCAGCTCTGAATATTCTTCTTCTTCTTCTTCTTCAAACTTCCCGAGTCAGTTGCTGCAAACTTTTTCCAGTGTTTCTCCAACCAGCCCCCTGGTAAACGCTCCAGAGAATCTCTGAGTGAGCCCAGGTGAGAACACAGCAGAAAGTTAATGTTTCTATCACATGATGGACACAAAATGAAAATAACTATAAGAATAAGATACAGGGCAATGCCAGTGTTGATGTACATTCCCTTCTGCCTATTGCACCTCCCACTTTCCTCAATGCTCTGGAGATTTCTGTGTTGTTGTCCACACGTCTGAGCAGAGAATCTCCTTCTGCGTTGTTCCTATGTGAAAGGCAAACTCAGGAGAAAGTCCAGACCCAACTGTGCAGACATTGACTAGAGTTAATGTCTGAAAGTGGCTTGAGTTGAGCTTTTCGTTAAGCTCTACTCGCACAACCAATAAAAGATTATAAGCTTTGATTATAACTCAACAAAAATTACAATGTACTGTCTTCCAGATGCACTCAACGCCTCTGCCCATTTCATTTGAACTTACTGGAAAGTGCCTTATGAAATGTCAGTGATATCTTAAGGATGGTTAACCATGATAACTCCCCCTCCCCCGGACTGCCTGCCCACTGTTTCCAGTGCAAGTGCTCCCCATTTGTCTCTGTGGATCAAATGTCCTGGCGACTGCTCTGTTGATCGGCAAGCCTCCTTATAAGGTCTGAGCAGAGAGAGCAAAGCCTTGAGAGAGCCCTACCAGCCCTTTCCATTTATTTACATAGACAGGGTGCACACAAGCATGGAAAATCTTCTTTTCTTCATGAGCTCCAGGAACACCTTTATTGTCCAATGCTCCTAATGTGGCACAACCAGTCGCTGAGATCTCTCTCCATTCTTTGTGTCCTCTCAGTTTTTTGCCAGAATATTGAATCGATTTACACAATGTTATGTTTCACCATTAAACAAGCTGTATAAATATTAAATATTTTCATTGCCATTGCACTTAAAAAAGTTGTAACTGTATGTGTGTGGTCAATATTTCAACTGTGTATAAAACAGTTAATGTCTTGACTTCTTGCCAATCTCCCATCTATGGGACTTAAATGACTGCTTTCATTTCATATCCCTTAAACTTACAGATACAATCACAGAGGTCATTACAGCACAGATCAAAATTCATAGTATGGCTAAGGCAGAAACGATAGTGTCACCCATAGCATGTGAAACAGGAATTTCCTTTGCTGGAGGGCTGTTAACCTGAATCGTAGGGTTAATCTGTCTGTAAAACGGTAATATTACTTTTTTTTCTCTCCTCATAGATTTGAACATGTGACTGTTTGAGCAAACACGTATTCAGGGAGGGCCTTGTGTGAACAGTACCTGCATTCAGCCCGACAGTCTCCCCTATAGTCCCTTTAAACCACTGGTAACACAGCTCTGTAGAATGTAATTCACTCCAGAGTGTTTAGGCAGATTTTTAAGCTTTAAATAAACTTTTTAAATAAGGAAGTGCATTCGAACTCCTTTGTTTTCTCCCACAGCTGCTATTGATTTCTCTTTCCCTGTCTTTATTCTATCAGCCACACATTTTGCCCCAAATCCTCTCCAGATAGTTGAACATGCTTAAAGGCTCACACATGCTTAGTTTATTAGTAAACCACAAATGGAACTAAAGGTATCAGGATTGCGGAGGCTTTGCCGCAGCAGCAGCTCATTTGCCAGGACTTTACATTTTAATTATCCAGTTCCAGGCTAGGCCCAGCCAATTAAAAATGATGTATGGTTTCATGTAGGGACGAGTGCCGGCTCTCAGGAAACGCACATCCATCAAGTGAACAAAACGTTCATTTACTATTTAGACTGAAGATCGGCTCGCTCTGATTGGCTGAGGCGGCGGCTGTGCTGAGCCAAGCTGAATTTGAAGTGTGACAGGCATGTTGTTGTTATTGTAATGGGCTCTCAAGTTGCACTTAATTGAAAGGCTCTTAACTTGGCACTGTTTTTCACTTTATGCTTTGCTTTTCTCCTCAGGTCCTTTGCAAAATTTCTGTTACAGTCATTGCCAATGCATTAATTGCAGACAGTCTATATTCTTTATATTTCTGTCATCGTTTCCCTATTATAAATTATTTGCTCTTGGAAAGTCACAATCTAAAACACACACAGACATGTGCATCATGATTCATATGGCTAGAGGCAAGGGAGGCATGTGTGTGTGTGTTAGTGTGTGTGTGTGTGTGTGTGTGCGTGTGCGTGTGCGTGTGCGTGTGCGTGTGCGTGTGCGTGTGCGTGTGCGTGTGCGTGTGTGTGTGTGTGTGTGTGTGTGTGTGTGTGTGTGTGTGTGTGCGTGTGTGTGTGTGTGTGTACTTATTTCTCCTTAGTAACATTTACAGCATAGAAGGTGCTAGTTCAGGTTAGGGATAAGGTTTTGATTAGGCTGTCCACAATGAATGGAAGTCAATGCAAAGCTTTCAAATGGATAGTTGCTCAAACCTACATTTTGTACTGATTAAAAGTAAGTAGTTACTTGCTGTTAAATGTAGTTAAAAAATACAAATAAAATGTCTACTATATTATTAACTGTGCCTTTTGAATATGGCTATGGATGGTGTATGTAACGGCCTCTGATAGGTGTTTTCAGTCATGCTGCTGCAGGCGCACTTTGCTTACATTGAAGGAGGCATGGTTTAATAATGTAACCTGACCACTCTGATTGGATCAGTGGATCAATTTCCCTCTCGTTATTGGCCACTTTAAAGATATAGAAATTGAGAGTACAGATATTTGCTGATATGTTTAGTGGAGTGAAAATGAAAAGCACACAGAATTACCTCTACTTAAGTTAATTACCCATACATGAAAAATGTACTTAAGAATAAAATGTACTTAATTGGTAGTGTTCCCTATCTGAGTCTTTCCTATGAGCTTTCCAGCAATTTTAATGGACATTAGAACAGGATTAACATCTTAACCAAATCAGTGATGCCAGACACACTTATCCGTGTCCCAAAGGTAAATTATCGTGGCTAGGATGTTAGTCTGCGTTGTGGAGACTCGGCCTGGCTGCTGAGCTAAAGGTCTCAGACATGCAGTTATACAGATAATGAGGGAGTGGAGCCGGACAGCGGACAATCAGACCTGTGTGTATGTGTGGTTGTTATGTGTGCATGACAGGCAGAGACGGTCATCAGTGCGACAAACCTGCGTCAAGGTTGGCAGACAGTAACGACCACCGCAACTGACAGCAGCCTTCAGCGGTCAGCTGGACTTGATGAATTCATGCAAGAAGGTGCAAAGTCTTCCACGGGCCAATGCTGCAGTGCAATAAATTGATAAATCTGGGTATCTTGTATTTTTCTGCAAAAATATTGTGGATAGTTGCAAATAGTGGAAAAAGCCGAGCACGTCAGTTCCAAAACCTACAAGCTGTTTTCCATTCCAAAGAATCCCCTTGCTCTGAGTCTGAGAGATTACAAGCCCCATGTGAATGCGCTTTGATTTGTTAATGTGGGGTAAACCTGTTAGGAAATGCAATGTGTGTTTCTTTGTATATCTGTGAGCTAGTAAAAATCAACCAGCCAGCCAGATGAAGCAGCCAGCCAGGCATTGAGCAGGGCCCTGGGGCAGTCTGGGTAATTACTGGCGAGTCATGAAGGCCAAATGAAATGTTTACTTTACCCTCGGGTCAGCAGGCGTTATGAGAGTGCTCCTCAAAAAGCCATGACAAGATTTGCAATGGGCCACTTTGTTGTTGGTGTCCCTCTTTAAAAGATAATTGGCTTTTCACCATAGCTCTGTTTGGACGCTATATGCACACATTTTTTATGGGTGAGGAATACTGTAATTGTTTTAGTCAAGAAATCCATCACAAATAATATTTTTTCACTTTGCTGTTACTCATAGCTTCCTGTCTTTGCCTTAGAATATCCTGTGTGATAGAATTTTTCGTTTTAGAATAATAGGCTGTAAATTATGTTCCAGGAGCAAGTCACAGGTAAACACTCAGGCCATAAACAGCTTTGTTTGACGATCCCGCCCACGCTCTATGTAAACCTCACAAATCAGCTCACTGAGTATGATCTTTAGGCCTAACTGTCAGATGCTCGGGCTGTGGCCCCGGGCTCTTGGCCCTTGACCCCTAGGCACTGAGTTCACTGAGTGGTGAAGCTTGTGACTTTGAGGGCAGACCCTCCACGACTGGTCAGGAACCAGTCAGACGCCTCCAGGACCAAGGGGAGACTTGCCCACATGAGTAAGGAGTGCACAGACCTCAGGGCAGTGACCTCCAGTCTTTCACATGTTCAACATTGTTGAGACTCCAACTCCAGGTTTATGATTTGTTTTTTATTAGACCCTGAAAACAAGCCAAACTCATGCCTCTGCATTAGATATTATCCTGTCAACAGCAGATACTCATTGACGAAGCTGTTAGAGGGCTCATATATTATGGGGGAATATCCTGAGGGAGCTGAAGCAGAACTCCAAACAAGTCTTGCTTGCAGTGACTTATGTTCTGTGTTCAAATAAGTTATAACCATATAAAACTCGAAATCAATTTATTCTTAATTAAACTTGGTCAGTAAATAACATGTTCCACAAGAGCCGGGGACTCATTTGGAGAGTGTCAGAATGATTTTTTTCCCCCGGCTGAGATGTTGTTCTTGGCAGTAAACAACACAGGGCGTCCAAGCCAAAGTCTGCAGGGTTGTAACCATTTTCCTCTTGGTTCTGAGCCACAGCTTTGGCCTTCAGCTTACCTCAAACATATAGTCCAACATATGGAATTAAATGAATGTTTTTGATATGTTCTTTTGTAAGTTGCTAGGTTTGGAGTATGTGAAAGTTTCAGTTTTAATAAGTTACATTATCTTCTATGTATCTTTCTGTCTGCTCATATGATGTAATGATGCGGGTCACTGTCGCTGCTGCTGGCAAGGGATGGATTTAAGTAAATAGGGGTTGAGTTACACCCACAGTAAGGAAAGATAGGATCTGTTTCCGCCGGGTAAGGTATAGGGGGAAGTGGGATGGCACAGTGAGAACCAGTTCAGGGATTTCATGTAAAAGCCCCTCTTGTTGGCTTTCCTGCTGTCCAATATCCATGTGACAGAGATCTGTGTTGGGATAGCACTGCTGCTTCCCACCACAACAAAGGCCTCCTGCTTAAAGGCCAATGCTCCAACAAAAACTATGCCAGCACATATCCGCTGGAAACAGAGCTGTGAATCCTATCAAGATCCTACAAGATGGAAAATGTATTTTAGCTCACCAAACTGGGCTTGTTCTGCAGAGAAGGGATCAGAGTCAAGCTTGGTGGAAAATTGAAAAATAGAGACAAGACTATTGCAAGAAGACACAGTGTAATTTTAAAGTCTTTCAAGCTGTTTTCAGAAATGCCCGAGAAATAGGGTGTGGACATTTTCAAGATTTGCCTCTCACATGTGAGGAGCGCAGCAGGAAATTGTGCAGGGTTGGACGTGTTCACAACAACAGAAACATTTCTGGAACCTTCAGGTGAGGAGGAGCACCTGCAAGCAGGGAGCTGGACATAACACATACATTCTGCTGTGGAAAGCACAGTGTTTTCATATACAGAACAATGTCACTAAAGTGTTAACCCTTAATGTCAAAAGCTCTTGAATGTCATTGTCTTTCGTTTTTCACATCTTCACAGCCTCCTCTGCATGAATGGTACCTCTTTTTCATCCTGAGATATTTGTATTCTTCCAGTTTCATGCCCCTTTGCATGTTAGAAACGTCGTCGCCGATTCGCTCACTGTGAAATTACCAGATATTATCCTGCTGTGTTCTCACATGGGCTCATTCAGGTTATTTGCAGGCTTTTTACCAAGTGGATAACAGGAAACATTTTGTAAAATGTCGAGAGCAAGTTCAATAAATTTACACAAACTGCCACTCCAGAAAGTTTCAGGTAAATGTGAAGACGTCTTTGCCTGTCTGAAAACAGCTCCAGAGTCATGGCCTCAGTAACCTGCTGCGTAGACAGTGGAGACTTGTTCAGCTCATCCACAGATCACACCATCAGTGAGAGGAAACGGAACCGGCAGAGTTGTTTTTAAAGCCGGCCCTGTTCAGGGCAGTCTGTGTGGTGCTAGAATCTCAGCTCCTCGTCAGTACAGCGCATCTCTTTGGTATGAGGTCATCTGTGGGATCCGGGGTGCCATAGGGGCGAACTCCCTATTACGAGACAGACAGTCGTGCATGCTCCTGACAATGAGATATGCAGAGACATATACCCTTTATCTAGCCTGCAATCGCTTCAATCATTTGGTAAATATGCTTGTATAACACAAACAAACATGACGACACAGTCCTGACAAGTTTATGACTTTACTTTCATCACTCACTATTGTTTTTGATGAGGAATAATAACTGAAGCTTAGTAAAAGATTTAATGCAATTTCTTGTCTCAAATTAAGGTGACTGATATAAATCTGATAGTTTGCCTTTTATACATGAAAATAACTTACCGACACTGAGAACTGACAAATGCTTACCAAGCAATTTAAGGGTTTAACAGCAACTCAAAGGTTTATAAATGATAAATGTTAAAACTTGGGAAACTTTTGGAAACAATCTGTCCAGATCACATCAGGGGTTTACGCATCCACGGTTGAAGCTGCAGATATGCTTGACAGGTTTGTCATTGCGCGCTCTAACTGTGGCCCAACATCTTGACCAATCAATCATGCATGTGACTCTTGCCGTCCTCTCCCAAACAATATGTGTAGCCGTTGAGAAAAATACAAAAGTCAAGAAAAATTGTAAAAAGGAAAAAAGGACAGTTTGGGCGCTGGCTTGTTTACTCCACGCTTAACATCGCTTAGGGATGTCTGTTGAGATGACCTGTCGTGCACCTGCCAACACATTTTCCAAAATGTTGGCAGGTGCACGACCAGCCAAGATTCTGGTCTACATGTTGCGTCACCAGCTTGTCCCGTCGTTACAGCCATCACCTAGTCTCAAAGCAATGGACGAGAAGGTTCTTCGGTTGATTCAAAATGTTTAAATGACGTTTGTTCTTTTACATTTTTACAGTACACTGTTCAGTTGAGTACTTACATTTAAAAATAAATTCTCCTGAAGTTTGTTTCCTTGTTTTTTGACGCTATTACCTCTTTGATAAACAGTTTGTCATTGAAGCGCAATGTATAATGGGATATATCGGGCCGGGAAGGATCTAGCCAGTGGAGCCTCCGTTGCTCAGGGGTCGGAAGGACACATTTGTCGGCCGCATTTGGTGGAACCTTGGAATTGGGACAGTCTAGTCACACCACTGTGATGCAAACGGTCTAAGAATGCAGCCGATGAGGGATGCAGGCCTTAATTTAAGACAGATTCTTTCGTGCTATAATAAGGCACAGAAAATACTTTGAGCAAAATGCTAATGTCAGCATGCTAGCTCACAGATTTTTTTTGAAGGTATAATCTTCAACTCATCCAGAGAGGGACTAATATTCTTTTCTAGATTTCATGTCAGTTCTTCATCAGTTGTTGGGACATTTCACCCACAAAATTATAAAGGTGGTCGTCATGGTAGCTGTCGATGGAACATCAGGGCAATCATCATGATCAGTAGACTTCAACCTCTGGTTTCCATGAAGTCTGTACCAAATCTCACTGCAATTAATCCAGTGGTTGTTTAAATATTTCAATGGTGCAAAAGTGTGGTTACAAGTGATGCTTACAGGATTTTTCCACGAGCAATGTGGCCTGATGACAGAACTGTTTGCTGAGGCCGTGCAGGAGGTGTCCAGCCGGGCCTGATTCCGGTTAGAGGGCTGAGAGATGACACAACACGTTCAGCTTAAACCATCTGCACAACATCTGGCCAGATTCAGGGATGTGCCAGAGCATGCCAACTCCTTCCTGTCTGCTGCCCAGCTCCAAGTGGTGGAGACTGTCCTTTTAGTCAGAGGAGAAGATCATTAAGGAGTCAGCATCAAAATACAAATAACAATGTTGTGCCAGAACTGTGTTTTTACAGAGCAGTTAGTTGTGAAACGGTGGTAAGACGTCTTGTTGGCTTTAAACTGGAAGCAAAGATTTAAATCCCGACTTCAAGAGCAAAAAAACTGCTTATTGGAAAATTTGTGTAGTTTTATTTGGGGAAGGATCAAACCAAGGGCGAGTTGCCTAATGAAAAGCTAATAAATGAATGTGTGTCCTGGGGGAAGTCTCAAGTGTCTCTATCCATGCTGCACTCTGATCAGGAATGTTAGTTCACTTCCTTACCTTCTGTATCTGACTGTAATTACAGGCCTTGATATTTCCTGTGCCCGTTCACAGTGCTAACAGAGGGACTGGGCCTCTCCGTGAGCACAGAGCCATGTTCATACTGCTATTTTCAGTACTAATGGCCAAGATAAATGTAGATTTCGCTGATAAACAGAGGATTAGGAAAATATGTGTTTAATAAAGTTTCACCCCCAGTTTGTTTGCTTGTCCCGTGTGCCAGAGCGATTTAGTGCAAAAGCAGAAATGGTGCATATTTTTGTGGCCGCGCTGCATAATTGAAAAATGCTGGGTATCAAATGAACGGCCACTATCCAGGTGTGTGTAAAAGTAAATGCTTGCACTTTTTTCATTTTTGCTGGAATGCAGAGACTTGAGAAAACATTTTTTTTTGTGCACCTAGCGAAGGTGGGGGAATGAAAACAACATGGAATGAATGCAGGGCCTCAGAGCGCCGTGTCCGGCATGTGCTGACGAGAGCCAGAGACCAGACCTAATCCACACTCCTGGCTCGAACGAACACAGGCACATGCACACATCCAGAAAAGTGCCTGCTCATGCACAAACGTAAAGAGGACAGCTAATGTAGCTCAAAACGATTGAAATGGCAGAGTAGGAGGGGGCAGACAAGTGCATATCTGCTGCAGGTTACTGTTAAATGCCCCAGACTGAAAGTAAACTCATTTGGTATGTAAGAAACTCACTCACTCACTCACTCTCTGAGGTTTCATTTAATTAGGCTGCGTGCTCTGTGCAGGCCTTTCAAAATGTTTCTCCCGGCAGTCTTGCTGTCTGGGATTCAGCTACGCAGCTACAGTGCCGCAATGCATGACTCGCCAAGAGCCAGCAGGACTAGAGGCCATAAAGCATTTTCCTTATTCATCATAGAAAGCTGACCTGGGGTATGAGTGGGAGCTCGGGCTGAACTGCAAACACTCTGGCTGCTCTTAACTCATGGATCCTCCTCTCTTCAATTCCACACGTGTACGTTGCAGAGATGAAAACTCTTTGTTTTTTTTTATTTTAATGACAACTGGATGCAGAGCTGATGACGAATGACGGTTCAGGTTGAATTAATTAATGCCGCTAATAGTGCATCTCAAGCACAGATCTTCTAACAGTTGCTTGATCTGACACGTCAGAGCATGTTCCTTCTGTTTCTTTTTTTTTGAGCACATTGCACTTGCTAATGTTTCCACAATGAAGCGGGAACAGTCGTGCCTTCATGTAAAACTGACTGACTTGCCCCCATTTCAATCACTGATCAGTTCATTAAAAACCCTCCCTCACATGGACACACTGGGAATTCCTCGCCTCTGAGTTCTGTTGTGACCCAAATAGAAGACCACACCTACAAAGATGGAAACCTGAGCTTTACAGAGTGCATGTAGGAAAGTATATTTCTCAAAGTGAAACCATATGACTCAATCCTTCGCTATGTTTTCAGCTGCAGCATCGGCAGTCAGGGAGAAAAGGTGCTGGGGAAACGTGGAGCAATTCTCAGCTGACTGAAAGTTTATTATGGACTTTGCGCATTCAGGCGAGCAGAGCGTGGTACTTCTCTTGGTTTGGTGTTATTAATAAGGAATCTTCTGGTCCGAGGGAGAGAGGAGATGGGATTCAGAGTACATTATGTGGTGAATCTGAGGAGTCGCTATGTTTATAAAGTTTACAAAGACATTGAAAGGTTACTGTCCAGCGCTGCAGAGGAAAAAAAACACCATCAAAGTTTCACTATTGCATGAGAAGGAATCTACCCTACGTGCTTCTGTGAAAACTCTAAATATCTGCACATGTTCCAATGAATAAGTGCATTTCACAGAACGCCAAAGCAGTCATTTTAGCAGCATGCACAATATTAAATATTTCAGACAGAAGCAGAGTCAAAAACATTGAGCTCATATTTGTTGCTCGCTGATGGATAAAATTGCATTTTAAACCTGCAGCATTCAAATCAAAACCCCATCAGTTTCAATTCCGTGAATGGCAAAGCAGAAGGAATTGGGCGTTCAGCATTTCAGGGACGCCCTATCTCTATTATTGTACACATGCACCAGTGCATTTGGGAACAATTGAGTCCGCTGCCTCCTGTGACAATCTCTCTTTTATAAATCTCCTGCCATTACTCATCGGTGGCATTCAATTTGTCCAGCAAACACTCGCAGTAATCTATTCATGTCTGGCTGCAGATGCTGCACAGCCCCCTGAGCAGGGACTGTCTGTGTTCTCTCTGCTCAAAGAAGACGTGGTCCCTTATCACAGCTCACTGAGCTCACACATCTATTAAGATACAACATCTGCGCTGCAACGTCTCTTATTTCATCCACCGTTTTTTTCCTGCCTGAGTCTTTTTGAGGGAGTCGGGGGAAGAAAACTTTAATGAGCCAGCTTGTCCACTGAGGATGGGTTTTATTATTGCTCTTTCTGCTAAGCTCACTTTTATTGCTCATTGCCATAACAGTGACCAAACCGCTACACATAAATAGAGATTTAATAGAAGCTGTAATGACTCTAAGATGTTTGAAAGGCAGTTACTGTGGTAAGTTAATTGATCGTCCTGCATTTTATCTGTGTGTTTATTCCAAACAAACCACATTTTACTCTCTTTACCTGCTTACACCGGTCGGTGTAAGCAGCTGAGCCGTCAGGGGGAGGATGAATGGACCCAGGGCCTCCACATGTCAAAATCAGAAGTTACTGTAGCGTGGAGTGAGGGAGCTTTTGGTGCACCCTCAGCTGACCCCCCCCTCCTTCCCTCCAGCCCTTCCAGCCAAAGCTCGGAGTAACAGGCAGAGGGTGTGGGTTTGTTTGGACACAGCTTGACGGACAGGCCGCGGGCTCTGAAAAAAGATTGAATGGAGCATCACCGGAGCAGCCGCTGGTTCCTCAGCTCCCCAAACAAGACAAAGGAACCCTTCATTGGCTGTGTCTTCATAGCAGAATCATGTGTTTTAATCTGCTTGTTTATTATCATTTGCTGCAAAGATGACACCGTGCTGGCACTTCGTTCTTCTTATAGCCCATAAAAGAAAGAATGTTCCACATAATTCATGCTTCTTTCTTGCACCAGTTGGAGTGGGCACTGGCTGCCTGAGGGTTTGGACCATTTTGGGTTATTTCAGCTGTGGTTTGTGCTCAGGCAAAGGGTGTAAATCCTCAGAGCGTGAGCCCAGCATAAGCCTGTACAGACTGTCAGACCTTGTGTTTCCAATTTGGCTTTATGACACTGAACACTTGATATATGTTTTGTATTTTATTATGGACAAGCAGAGATGTCTCGGAGGGAGTGGGCAGCAGGGGTAATTCTAGATTAATCATATACTAATAAAATTATAAATTATTCATTTACTGTAATATTGTATGACTCATTTCTTAGAAAAACAATCTTGATTTACACAGTATGCCGCTGGTTGCGGCTGTTTATTTAACAATTTGCTCTCTATAGTCATTAGGATGGTTATGACCGTGGAGACTAATGCATTAATTTCACATACAATTAATTGTATATTTACACTGTTGTCCACTCTCTACACAAATACACACACATACAGCCACAGCCACTCCTTTACTCCAACAGCCCATAACTAAATTGCTCGTACTTGGGAAAAAAGCTGAGCGAGAGAGAGAGAGAGCATTGAGAAAACAGTCTGCAGAGTGACTCATGACTCCTCACAACACGGCTTCAGACCACTCATCATTGTGTGTCTCGCTCACAGTGACAACTGTCTGGCATTGTTCTGGTGTATCACCGTAATAACAGATTGGAACAAGTCTCATTTTCCTCTGAAGCCCTTATTGTAGTGTTCACCCGTTTCTAGCTGCCCTGAGGGGAAGTCATGAGTACCAGTTCACATTAGCTCAAAGCAGCTTCTCCGTGACCGAGGGGGGGGTCAAAGGGGACAGATTACCCCAGGTCAGGACCCAGACGGGGCCCATACTGAGGTCATCGGTACGTCTATGATTGGTCCCTTAATGATCTTATGATGATGATTTACTTACTGACATATATCACTGACATTACAATTTATATGTATAATATATAAATGTTTGCTTACTTTGCAGCCCCCATTGTTATTTTGAAAATAGTGCATTCATAACACTTGACCAGTCAGATGACTCTGACAAAACCTTTGTGATTTGTTCATCACTACAAGCTACTCATATTCAGATGAAAATATTGGTTATTGCAATGTAAACTCCTAATCTTATAAATAAACAGTTTGGAAACATTTAGTTTCACTTAAAACCGGATTTCACGATTTCAAAAAGAAGAAAAAAGTGTTTGCACAGGACTGAGTCTAAAGCTGGTATCAGTCAACAACCTTCAAGTCTTTCACAAATAAAGAAATCAGCAGGAGTCAGACACAGGTCAGACGCGTTCACAACAACAAGAAAATATCTGGAACATTCAGGTGAAGGGTGGCTCCTGGGTGGCGCATGGAGGTGTCAATAAATTGAAATTAATGTTATGGACATTTAAATGTCCCTGTATACAGCCAATTGACACCAACGTCAACCCTTATGGCCAAAAGTAAAAAAGCTTCCCAGGCATGTTCCTGCTGTATTTTCACATGGGCTCTCTCAAATATTTTCCGGACAGTTCACTCAGGGGCTGGAAGATAACAGGACTTCAGTGCATGTCTGAAAGCTTAAAAACATTGTTTCATCTCAAGCAAGTGAAGAATGGAGTGCTAATCTGTAAGATTTTTTCTTCTTAAAAGAAGATGCCTTTGTGAGATGGCTATATTTTTTGCAGCGTGATCCTCTCCTGGCTTGCCCTCCCTCCCTCTGCAATAAGCCATTGCCTAATATAACCCAGAACAATATGTATGCCCTGACAGTGAATTATGGTCCTTTGCGCCACATTTATATCTTGGCCTGATCGGCCTCATGGTCCAGCTCAATTGCTGTTTCATTGGGGGCTGAAAGAGAATAATTTGTCTTCATCAGGATATGACTGCAGAAAATATTAACACTTGAACACAAGCTTAGTCCATCTGAGATGTGCAGAGCTCTAATTTCCTCTCTTCCAGGCATTTAAAAACCAAATCCCTTCCCACTATGAGGGTGACAGATTATATCCGCCATGATGGACACAGCTCTGACACTCAAACCATCACCTTGCTGGACTGGTAGTGAAAGGGTAGTATTGTGTGCGTCTGTGTGATTGTTCACATGATCCATATCTGAGTGCCTCATGCCTGCAGTCGGAAAAAGGAGGGCGATGACACTCTCTGTTGCCCCCGGCTGTTGGTCGCCTGGGAGCACGGATCACTCCACACCACGCCGATTGTGCAGGAGACAGTGAAGGAGTGTTGGGTTGAATTGATGGATAAGCACTTGAACGAGAGAAGGAGATGCTGACAGGGATGTATACACAGACGTTATGCTACACCACCTGAATGGCAACACCTTTTGTTCCACTGACAGCTCCTCAGAGTTTGGTGCAACTGATCTCCAAGTGGTTACTGCCAGTATAGTATCGCAAACCTTAATAACCTCGTGTTGGTGATTCCCGATGTGTGATCCTAAAGTTATGCTTGGGCAATGTGGTATTACAAGCAAAGATTCGGGAAGTGTGTATCAGCAGGATAACAGTCATATCAGTAAGTTTTATGAAATCCGGATGTGAATTGAATGTATTGTGTCACACCATAGAGTAGACCCTAAATAAAGATGGACAACGCATCTCCACGTCCACCCAGTGTCCAGAAATGTTCCATGGTGGAGATGGGATTCATGACCTCTTCTGCAGTAAGACTGTAGGATTTATATCTATACACACAGCTGTGCAGATGAGGCCCAATATGGAGATACGCATGTATGAGTTACTGAGCTGGGTTACATTGTCGGTTTTAGGCGCGCATTCTTTTGTTCTCTACAATGTTGGTTGTGGTTCAACTGGAAACAAGATCTTTAACATATGGAGATAATTAGAATTTTATTTAAAAAAACTTGAATGAAGGTAGAAACCACAATGTGAGGAAATATTGAAGAAGAAGTATATGTACTGTGTTGCAGATATATCAACTGAAAATGGAAACCAGCAAGTCCCGACCTTTCTCATCATACCACTTTGTTCCTCCAGGGGAAATATGGGTCACTGTTTCGTCCAGGCTGCCTTGTTGTCCAACATGAGAGGACAAAGAAATACTAACAGCGATTAGCTATTCATGTCACAGCCATTATCCCTCAATCCCCTGCTCTTTCCCCAAACTCAGGCATTTAGGCTAAATTTTGCTTGGCTGTCTAAAAAAGAAGAATGGTAAAAGACACCAATTCAGATTATCGTTTAAATGCTGGAAATCCCGGATTTGAAGCTTACTGTAGAGAAAGGAAACACCTCATTGATCTTAAGCGTGAACTATCAAATAATAAGAGCAGCCACATGATGGTCACAATCGAAATCGAAATATTTTTCTTAATGAATGTTGCATGAATTACCAGCATTTCCTCAAGATCACAGTCTTTACTCTTTTCGAGGCTGCGCTTTGTCAGTAATATGAAAAACTGTAACCAGCTTTTGATTGATGCTCTTCATCAGACGGTCACCATCCATCAGTGTTTCCTGAGTCACCCAAAACATTTATCCCACTTCCCTGCACGTGGCAGCTCCTGAAAATGACTCATAAATATGATAATAGTGTTTGTGTCTGAACTTCACAGAAGACTGGCTGGTAATGGGCCAATGTGACCCTCCACTGTGTGTGTGTGTGTGTGTGTGTGTGTGTGTGTGTGTGTGTGTGTGTGTGTGTGTTCACCCCCCTGCAGTACGACAAGACCTGCCATTTACATCCTTAAAATGAAGCATGCTTTACACTGACCTTGACAGAGAAACACGTCCTCAGACACACAGACACGAACACACACGTGCAGAATCAGCAGTAATAATTGGACATCAGATCTTAGAAACTCTCTGTCTGCTAATTGCGTGATTGTTTTTAGAATTTCAAGAGGTCAAGTGTGTGTTTTTTCCGAAGCCGATCTCAAGGGAAAATCATCTTTTTGGCTAATTGGACAGATCTGAGGCTCAAAGGCCACAAGTTTCCTTATTTCAGACTAAATAAGTGAATTCTGTCTGGTGACACTCTTAATGAGAGCAGTGTACAATGGAAATGGTAATGATGTGCGGTGACAATAGTAATAGCTTGATCATTAAGAGTAGCACACAGCTTGTAGCATGTAACAGCCACGCACATGGTCCAGCTTTCTTTTATTGTCCCAGCCTCATTAAATCCTGAGACTGAGTGAGAGACGCAGGTTGTTTTCAAAGCAAAGACGCCCAATTGAAACCAGACGACATCCACAGATACAGTGAGTCTAATTAGGGAGGTGTTGATTGACAGACAAACGGTTTATGTGAGAAGACATTCCCGGTCATGCAGTTGATGCTACCGGTAGTGCGTGTGTGTCAGTGTGTGTGTGTGAGTGAGATAGAGAGAGAGAGAGAGAGAGAGAGAGAGAGAGCATTCAAACCAGAAGGTGAGCCACAGGGACAAGAGACTGAAAGATAGTACAAAGGCACTCAAGCTTTATGAAAGAACATTTTTTATGCTTGACATAAAGTCAAGCAGAGGTGACTGTCCTCGGAAAATTTGCAACAACAGTTGTTGGCTTGTTCAAAGGCCTAAAGATGTTTTCCGTATAAGCAACCTGCTTCAGCCAAGAAAATCATGAAATGTAAAAACACAGCAAAAAAAGAAAAATAATGATTAGAAATTTGATATAAAATTTGTTTTTTAAAATTGCTTTAAAACTGTAGCTGTATATCAGAAGAAAACTACAACTTTCCGTAAAGTGGTGTATTTGAGCCTGTTCTGTGCACGAGCCAGGACGATGGACATTAAACAGGAGCGATGTAAAAAGGACAGGACAAAATGTGATCATCAGCAGTTGGCTTCACATATGGTATCATATAGTTGCTGCCAAATGAGAGCGCTGAGACAGATTCGCAGGTTTCTTTATGTTCTTAACTGTTCCTTCAAGCCTTTGATGGCCTGCCAGCGGCTGTGCTTTCTGGGTAGTGTAGTCCAGCTTTGGAGCCTGAGGCCTGAGAGGCTGGTTGGAATTGGTCCTCTCCAGAGACTCCTACAGCCAGTCCGCCCACAGTCATGAGTTTTATATAATGCTCAACATACTTTCCATTCACCATCACCATATAATCACACCATCAAGCCCAAACGGGCAGTTCTACATGTCTTCTACATGTCTGTTTCCATTTGTCCTGCTCACTGTCTCACTCATGTTTCACTTCCTCAGTATTTCTCTCTCTGTCTCACTCTCTGTCTCTCTCTCTCTCTCTCTCGCTCTCTCTCTCTCTCTACTTGTCCAAGGGTTGTTTTGACATTTCCGCTGTTTTTATCCTCCGCAGACACAACCATCTGTGGCTGACCCTGACCACACTGTGATGTCCCCCAGGCGTGAACCTATGTTATTATCATCCAGCAATATTTGTAGAGTGGAAAATGATTGTCAGGACCACAACTACACCAGTTTCAAATTAGGACTGAAGAGCTGCAGTGGGAAGTGCACACAAATCCCTCATCCTGGCTCAGCCGCTGGTTGGTGAAAAACAACAAAGGCGAATGGCGAGCCCGTGCAGGGACGGGTCTGCTGATAAAGATCTGTCAGTGGCGCATTACCACACGACAGAGCGTTGGAAGGAGGGAGGGAGAGGGATGGAGGGAGGGAGACGGGAGAGTTTAAAGTGATTGTGGGGCAGAGCAGGGGACCAAAGTTTTAGATTTGCAGAAAAACTCCTGCTGGTCAGTCACAAACGAGCATCATCAACTGAAACACACTGCTCTGAAGCAAGTTGCCTAGCAAGGAATTCGGGGAATGGGGCAGATTCCTCTGTGGCGCAGCTACCTTCCACTACCTTGCTGAGACCACCCCACCCCCCACCCAAAAAAAACATTCCCACATCAGCCCCATCTTGCAGAGGTGCAGACAGAGTTGAACTGGCTCAGCCCCAGGATGATGATCCTCAAGATAGTGATGTAGAGCAGCATGAAAAAAGCCTTGCATGGAAAGGCATTTTTCACCGGAGCAAATACCAGGATCCTGGTGCCACAAGCTGAAGTCAAACTCAGGAACCTGTGCCTGCAAGTGCCGATAGTACAAGTGAGGTAGTAAATATGGTTATCTGGCCCTTTCTTCAGCCCCTGACAAGTCTGTAAAAAGTAATGTGTTATATGTGAAGTGTCGCCCAGAAGTGCATCTGGCCCCATTTTGCTAATGTATTTTTTTTGTGGCGGAACGAAGCTGTTGATGGTATTTTAGCGGAGCAATATGACCCAGCTCTGAATTCCAGAGGCACACATTAAATTACAGCCTCCTGCCGCTGAAAGCTGCCCAGGATTGCAGTTGAAGATGTACAGCCTCTATTATGAGGGAAACAGACACTATCCACTGGGTCGGCCCTTTGCAAGTGGTTCTCATTGCCAAGTATAGAGAGGATAATGCTGAAAAGGGATTATGTACAGGCAGGGTAAGAATTTTACAAATAGCTTCCAGGCGACAACTCTCAACCACAGCATTTCTCAAACTAACGTATGCCGCGTGTGTAAAGGCGGAATTCTTCATCAGTTTCTCCCCTGGAGTTTGCAATTCTGTAATCACACACTGTACATATACCTTTACAATTGCCTATAATGTTAGTCTTTGCAAGTTCTTATAACAAGGGGATAACTACTGGGGGGGAGCTCCCTCAGGGGGTGTTGGTTGCAGTTGTGTGAAAGAGCCACCAACAGAGATATAGAAACCGAACACCGGAGCTGGTGTGCTAGTTCTGATTGGGCCAAGTCTGGAAACTTAAACAGAGAGAGAGAGATGTACCAAATCCAGTCGGCTACTGAAGCATCAGGAATCATAAGTGAGGACAGAGGGTAAGAGGAAGGAAGGGAAACATTAAAGAGAAAAAGAAAGTCAAGGCAGAGAAAGAAAGCAGAGGTCCTCTTAAGTTCCTTATCTGGGTAACATAAGGCATCTTAATAGTAGTGCAGCTTGTGTGCTCTGTGCTATCTCACCGGCGACAGAAGACTGGGCTGGGGAATGCAGCATGCCTAAAGGAGCTTCAGTCCACTGCTGAGGAATTAATAGCAGAAGCACTGCAATGTCTGGGATAAGAATGAAAGGCTGGGGGAAGATCCTGAGATGGAAAAAAAAGGCAACGGAAACCATCTAACATCAGGGTCTGATCCTCTGGCAATTTATGTTTGAGGCGTAACATTCGGAGGGGCTTCAAAAATGTCAGCAGGGAAACTTGCCCACACAAACAAAGACGCAGGGATAATCAGCCGAACTGCATTAAGGAGAGGAAGATAATGCACTGAACTCAAATCTGTTTGGTGGCTCAAATTAACCCTCTTAAGTGTTTTCTTTCCCCCCAAGCTCCCTGGTTTTCCAGCTTGGAAGCCTGCAAACCTCACTCTGTCAGAAAACCTGGGACTGGGAGTGAAGTGCACAGCATCAGCTGGTGTAGTCCCTCAGATGTTCAACCCTGCACATTCCCTGCAGAAGCTCCACAACTTAAAACCCCAGTAATTGGCAGATGCAAAAGCACTATACCTCTGAATTGCTTTTATGGAATTTGGATGGTTGAAGACAGGTCTATGAAGGTGCCTGTACTGTACTTACACTGAGAAGGTCTATGCCACTTTCTTTTCTGCAATAAATATTGAGGGAATTAGCTATAGCCTGGCTCTGTACAAAAGTTACAAACCCAACCACCAGCACTCCTACAGATAACTAACCCCCAACCATGTTTTTAAACAATTCCTGCATTTTGTCTCAAGCAGGATCATAGACCATAAAAAAGATGGACGACGTGTCTCCACCTCCTCCGAAAAATCATACATCAGTGTGAAGAACAACCTAAAATGACAGACAAAGAATACATCTGCATTCTTTTGCTCAAATATGCTTGAAACTAAGACATTAACCAAATGTTTAAAGTATTGTATTCCCTCCCACTTCAGCCTCGTTTTTACCATTAGCAAACAGTGATCACACTAGAAAACATGGGGAAGGAGGCCAGCCGATATTATGAAACAACTTGTAGCATTTGGTTTCTACTTCTGCCGTGTAACAATTCCATAATTAGCATGCTGTAAGCAAGAACGCCTTCTCTTGCTTCAGTGTTTGCAGTTATTTTGGGAGCCCTTGAGCAAGAGCCAGCTAGAGACTACAAAGGCTTAAGTGCAGCATATCAATTATAATGGTCTCACATTCACAAACAGAGTGCCAACACTGTATTGTTGCTGCAGCACTTCATGTCAAGTCTTTTACTGCCTTTCTTTGTTTGTGGGATCCTACAGAAGCAGAGGAGACCGATCAGGATCTGACCGGCTGTATCTCCCGCTCCTGCAGTAACTTGCTTGTTTAAGTAATGGGATCCCATTTGTCAATCTGTGACATGCTGTCCAACAACAATTCCAGTTGACAGACTGAGCAAAGTTAGGCCTTTTGGGGCTCTGGGACAACCAGTGGTGCCTAATTGGCCAGCAGTGTTTGAGTATGGACAGCAGCCAGGTGACTGGTCAAGAGGTCCAGCTGCTCTGTTGACTAGTCCCGCCTTTGTCTTCAGCCATCAGCCTCTGTCCCGTCACCTGTTTGTTTGTTTTCCTGCCTTTGTTTGGATTAGAGCTTTCCTGTGTAAACTCAGAGAAGCAAGATCCATTTAGAAAAATAATCCCCTCCTAAATTAACTTGAATGCACCTCAATGTGTTTATTTTCTCTCTTTGTAACACTAATGAACCATCAACAAGCAATTTCTGGGGAAGACACTTTTTCCATCTCTATCTCTGTATCTCATATAATAAATATGTATATATACCAGCAGTTTACAGGAAGTCACAATTTACATGATTAGAAAATTCGCATTATCTGCCGCTGCATGTTCATTGTGTCCAAGCAAAATGCAGCCACACACTTAAAGCAGAGCAAACTTGAAAGCAAAGCCACTTGATTAAGGCCACGCTAACACTCCAGCAAATATCCTCACCCAACCTGGCAACCAAAGTTATAACTAAATTCCGTCTGCTGGCCTGAGGTGTTAAACAGAGACACAAATCTCTTCAAAAACTAATTAAAGAAATTTCATGCCAAATATCAAGTAACTCTTGTGGTAAAATGTAAACACTTTGTGACTATAAATATCAATTCAGATGGAATGCACCGGAGCTGAAAGCCACAAGCTCAATGAAACTGGGTCTTCAAGTCAGTGGCGTGACTTTGAGAAATGCTCCGTTATTGTTTCTGCACAGCTGAGAATACATCGGCTCACACTGGGAATTTTCTTTCAATAATTAATAGAAGAGAGCTTCCAGGGAAGGACGCAGTTCTGCAAGACGCAGACAGGGGAGTGCAGAGAGAGACAAAGAGTTCTTCAATGTGCAGACAAGACGTGCAAAAGTGGAAGATGAAATATTTTCTAATTAAAGCAGATTTGCTAATGAGCTCCTTTAAGAGGGCCCAATAGTTGCAGTCTTTATAAAGGGATTTGGGGATTTATCAACACTATACACAAATACAAAGCGGATGTTAAGGGAAAAAATAAACAATGGTTTTTCGACTGATCATGCTCAGCAATTCACTGGGTTTATATTTGATACATGGCAATCAGAATCAAGTCCTATGTTATTAAAATGTTATTAAAAAGGTAAAACATCACATGCCACATTAACTGAGATATGCTGGAAAGTATGCCGAGCATCTTTATGGTCCAAAGCCATGCAAGTGATGCTACTCTGAGTTTTTTTTTCTTTACAACACCACCATAAATATCCCATTAGATAAGCTGCAGATAAGCTCTGAAGAAAGACAAGATAAGTGATTGAGAAGAGCTTTAACATTCAGGTCCAGCCGGTCAAACATCTTGGTCTGAGGCTAAAAAAGCAACTCAAAATAATAATACACAACCCGTTACCTCCGTCCTCCTGCGGTCAGTTGTATTCTTGGTCTATTCCATTGAATTTTGACTTGTTTTCATTCTTCATCAAGCAGGAAAATGCAGAACAGAATAAGGGCAAATATCCATAAATACATCTAAAACTCGTAGCTCTGATGCTAAAATGAGAAACGTCACGAGTCAGGATGACAGAGAAAAATATTTTGAGATTTGTTTAATGTCTCTTTTTTGGTTTAAATGAGGTATTGCTCATGTGATTAGATAATCATGGATTCTATTAATAATCAATATATATCCTGCTTGGAGAAAGAAAACAAAACGTGTTGGGATCCAGTGAAGCTTGATACCAAGTAGTAGCGTATAGCATCTGGTCCATATAAGATCTGGCACAGTGTTGATTTCGGTTGCCTAATGCCAAGGCTGAGTAGAGAGCGACTGACAGGTTTGAGCTCGCTAAGCCTGTTCTTACTTAAAATGCATTCTCACAGTCCCATGTATGGGATGGCCACCGGGTCGTAACCCAGGTCAGCTGAGGATGTAGCGTCTGTTCCAGTGAAAGGGCGAGCCGTAAAGGTCAAAGGTTACACATTTAGTCGGTGCATTTGTCACATTTATGTTTCATGTTTCTCCTGTCTGAGTGTTGCCCTTTTAGAGAGATGGCAGAATTACAAAGATGTAATAAGATCCTGATTTGAAAAGCTTCAAAATATCTCGATTCGGTTCAGTTGCTCAGGGGCACGGTGTCAATTTGGATGTCACGGAAAGACCTTATCTGGGTCGCAGGAGGTCAGGGAGCTCTTTAAAGTTCCACCAGTCAAAAAACTTATCTCAACCTTATTTAGTTTATCAGCGCATGAGTTCATGTGAAACCACAACAGGGTTTAGATCATCGGGCTGTGATAGAATTATGTTAGAAAATCCACAAAAACATTAGGCTGGATCTACTCTGATCTGAAAATCTACAGAAAGCAACCTTTTGTATGACGATTATGAATACAGAACAAACCTCAGCCGTTATTGTATTGTGTTCATGCACTGATTTATGGGTGGTGGCCGCTGTCTTCAAATCTTTGATGATCCCAGCACAGTTTGTCTCAATAGACAGTGAAGTAAAAAGCCTCTTTTCAGTGTATGCATATAGGCTTACCTTTCATGACCTGCTGTATGGGTAGGGTTACACATGCAGTCTGTGGGAGGACATAAAGTAGGCCTTGTGAATAGATACTTCACATTGGTGGCAAGAGGGAGACAACAAAAAATAAAAATAATAGTTTGAATCTTAAAATGCATTTTATTTATTTCAGATAGCATAAAGGAAAAAGTCTACATGGAGGTAAAGATAGCCAATAAGTTAGGCATTAAAAGAAGATTAACCACTTAGTAGTTTCCAAGCGCTTAAATTACGCAAACACTTCTCCTTTAACTCCCCACTGCAGCAGCAGGAGTTCAAACTCACAGGAGCGTTTGTCCGCTCTCTGCTCCGCACTGGTCCTCTCTCCATGATTGGTGGGGGCCGCTGGTTTAAGCCAATGGGCAGGGCGCACCGCTAATGTCATTTCACCGTGACCGCCGAGCGGAGCAGCACCACAGCGCACCGTGCGCCACTGGGATCACCGGGATGTGGTGACATATGAAGTCAGACCAGACTCTCTCTCTCTCTCTCTCTCTCTCTCTCTCTCTCTCTCTCTCTGCAAGTGATCCTCTTCTATTCACAACAATATCTGGGCTTCAAAGCTTATCGCTGTGCACAGCTCTGGGTTCAGCTGCGCGGCACAGTGGTGCACCCTCCTCCCGGGACTTTTTCATCCGATGCCAATGAGACGCAGCGTGAATCGCCCTTCTAACTCCAGGAATATTGGTTCTGGATACTGGTTTTACTGAGACTGAACGCTTTGGAGGGTGAGTGGAGCAAGTCTTTGTTTGGCAAACTTTATTTTTAAGATTTACGCGTTGAAATTGCTTTAATTGGCGCAGTTTGACCCACATAACTTAATAAGAAAGAAACACATGTGTAAAGTGAGAAAGCAGCTCATATAACATCCTCACTAATAACTTACATTAGGGAGTTCATAAACTACTGATGTCAGCTCAAGAAGTCAACAAACTGGATCTAATGAGTTCCTCCTCCAACGTCGCTTTGCGCTTTTACGCAGCAGAGACACATTTCACTCTCTCGTGCGCGTGTAGCCACAGCGACTGCATTTCTCCACTGATGAAAAAAACTTGGTGGGGCTGGTGGGAGAGTGTGGAGTCCCCGGGGCCTCCAGATGTATGGACTCAGCTGTCGCCTGTCACTTTGGTGACAACTGGTCTGCGCTCCGTGACCGTTGCCTGTGCGCCACTGCAGGGCTCTATAGCTGTCAGGAGAGCTGTTGAGTGGTCACACACCCCGGCCAAATATACAGTAAGAGGAGTCACCAGCACTTTCCTCATTTCTAGCCTTGATGGATATTGTTAAACCCACTTGGGGAATAACAACGTAGGCATTTAATCTCAAATGTAGTCTGGGAAAGTTTTATTGAAGCAAGGGAATCCATCTGTCAACATGCTTTTCACAACATTGTTCGGTCCGTGCTGACTCTTTATAGTGTGATCTACAGAATCTCAAAGGATGCTTTTAAAAAGGAGCCAAAGTGGCTAATTATGATGCACAGATATGGTATAAAAGCTCCTGCAAGTTGCTCAAATAAACTCCCCACTCATTATCTAACAGGGAAACAAGCCATGAAGGGTTTTCTTTTTGGAAAACAAAGACGCACCCTCAACATCTCCAGACTCATCTGTGATCAAAAGTGTTATAGCAGCAGACACTGTTATATTTAACCAAGAATGTCTAAAATGATATTTTGCTTTCAGTAAATATCACCATGAAACATTGAGTCCTGTGGGTGTCCTCTGAGGAGGGGCTGGCTGACAGGATGACAGGACGACAGATCTATTCGGTTCAGACTGCAGGAGTGAGACTGGCCTGAGATCTGTCACTATGGCCACAGCTGACACAAACACATTACTGCTGTCAGCTATAGGTGCAGAGCAGGCCCAGGACATGTCTTCACACGTACACGTTAAATATCTAGATGTTGGTATGGATTTGTGGACAATTCAAGAAGTGGATGGGAATTTTTTTTTAATGATAAATTGGATCACTTTAACAGTAAAGAGGGAGATAAGCTGAACGTTCTGCACTATTTCCACAATGCCACTTAAAAGTGTAGCTTTTTTTTTCCTTAGATTCATGATTATATCCCTTTCAACATTCACTCCAGACACTGTCCAGTGCAGGGAGAGAGAGAGAGAGAGAGAGAGAGAGAGAGAGAGAGAGAGAGAGAGAGAGAGAGAGAGAGAGCACAGAACCAAGGTGGTGGTGTCACCTAGTGGCTGGAATAGAGGTAGACGGCCTCACTGGTCAGAAACTGAACAGTAGCGTTGAGTTTATGACCTGGACAACTTTACATTTTCATCCAGAGTAACTGTGAGGTCATAAAGAAGCGTTTCAGGTTTCCTGTTGTGAGATTCAGATGAGCATGAAGGCTGATTTCAACAATTACTCCAGGCCCATGGTCAACTGAGAGCGTGTTGGTCTTAATCTGACATCCAGCACGTTCTGGAAATATTCTGTTTCCACAGATTGTCTAATGAACGATGCACGTATATTCACCCTAAATGTTGTTTCACGTATTGTATATTCACAAATCTGGCTCTCATAACTGACAGCTGCACTTGTTTAATGTTTAGATGATCTTGCAGGCGAGACATGTGGGGGAGTTTTGAGCTGAGCTGGTATTTTCAGTGATCCGCTGCAGGTGAGAATTCTCTGTGATGATTTAAGTTATTTATAGACGTAATGATTTAAGATTTGTTGGAGCAGCCTCTCGTGTCAAACGGCGATGGTTCACATCTCATTTCCAGAGCCTCGGAGGGAATCGTGCATATTAATAGAATCAAACGACTTTGAAAAAAGAAAACGTTTTGTTCTAGATTGTGTGTGAAAGTGAAAGGGAAATCAAAACTACTGGTCTTATCGTCATTATTCTTGGACGCAGCAACGGAAAAAGTCCAGATTCTCCTCGGCTGAGTGTGTTTGATTGCTCACTTAGTAAATGTGGATCATGTTAATGGTTTATTTTAGCACCAACGTGCATTGTTATAAAACTGGAGGATTTAGGATCGAGCAGCAGATATACAGACAGGTCTGTGTTTTTGCTTTGATCGCTTCCATGATGCAGCTTTCAACTTGAGAAACTAGCCTTAACCTTAGCTCACTTAGTGCCTGGCAAGACGGGTGGAGGTGGAGACAAATCGCAGACATGAAGCCGGCCTCAGACATAAACAGTGTGGCATATTGTGGTGTGTGTGTATGTGTGTGTGTGTGTGTGAGTGTGTCTTTGTCTTAGACTACTTTGTGGGACACATTTCAGACTAAAAAACAGTCATTGAGGACAGGTGGTCCCATTGCGGTGGTTAAGGTTAAGGATCAGTGGTTAAGGTTATGGTTAGGGTAAGTCTCTGGGAAATGAAGGGCCAGTCCCCTAAAGGTGACCTATGATAACGTGGGTGTGTTTGTCTGAGATGGACAGAGACAAAGTGTCCACCTCTGTGTGTGTATGGCCTCTCTGTACGTGTCGGGAGAGCCCATGCATTTGTGGCAGACACCCAGCTGAGTGGGAATGAGCAGAATCCCAGTGCCCGTCTGTATACGTTTTCCACTGTTGATTTAGAAGCCCGGTACCAGTGAAATGTACACAGAGGCCTGTTTGTGCGAAGCTAGAATGAATCACCTTCGCGTCCGTGTAAATCGCCTGCAAGCCAAACACTCTGGCAGCCTTTTATCCCCCAGACGTGGTGCAGCTCACCGCAGCGGTCGGGCTAAAAGCAGAGCGGGACAGGGCCGTGTGTTGTGAGGAGCTGTCAGAGGAGGCCAGTCTTTCATGGCTCTGGACAGGGAGATGTGGCACGGAGTTGGGCCGCCATAGATAAGCTCCAGAGAGCAGAGCCCCGTCGACTGTAAACTGTTTGTGGTAGGTTGGCAGGAGGCTGGATGAAATATGGCTTGTTTGAACGCCGGTGGTCCCAGAAATCTGCGGGCACTGGGCCTGGGCTGAAGGGACGGTGGCCTGGACGGTCAAACTCAGGGCACTGTCTGTGGAGGTTGCTGTCTGTGGCAGAGATTATAACCTTTGTGCTCGCCGTGTGGTTAAAGTCCCTCGCCGGTGACTTTCAACGTGTCTGTGAGAGTCAGTGGGATGGGCCTGAAGCGGTGGCACACATTGGATCCACATGCTCAGCATTATTCTAAAGTGATTAAAGGTAGTTAGCGATTTTGCGCCTGCAGGCACAACTCGGTTTATTAGGGAGCTGCAGGATGATGTTAGAGGGAAAACGTTTTTTGGCTCACACACTGGATTTTAGTGCCCCGGCAGATCTCTCGTAACCTCACGGCATAATTGCGGGACCGACCACGAGACCACCGCGATGATGAAAGCCGTACTCAACACACATGTTTCATTATCACCACCATGTATAGACACGATGCTCAGCTCTTGAGTGAATACTGGATAATAACCACGGCGCAGCGCTGCAGAGGAGCTTATTACAAACATGCCTGTCTTTGATAAAGGGGAATAACACGTGTTATGAAGCCAAATGTCAGCAGCTTTAGCGACGGAGCTGCTGGAGAGCTGTTCTGACCCTACCTGACACAAACATGGCTGCCTGCAGGAGGGCGTGTTTGTCTCTCCGTCCCTCCACATCTACAGGGATCCATCCAAACAATCACAGCATCACAGGGCTGGAAGCGAAAGAAAACACATTACTCTGAGATAGTCATTAAAAAGCCCAGCTCGTTTCCCCGGCACACAACAGGGGATTCAGTTAAAGCTTTCCGGACTCTTGGCTGGAAAAATGTAAAATACCCCCCCTCTCTCTCTCTCTCGCTTTCTCCCCTTCCTGTGGCTCTTGTTCCTGCTGCCCTGTTGGCATTGTCACAGGGGTGGAGTCAGTGAGCGTGGATGATATGGAAAAGGTCAATGGGGTTTAAAAATGGGCTCTGCAGGGCAAAGGGATTTTTGGAGGCTGAAAACAAAGGTATTTCCTGGGACTTTTTTTCAGAGAGGTTACAGATGGTGGGGTCAGTCACTGGATATCAGCCAGAATATTCCTCTCAGAACATTTACTCATTAAAACTTTGAGCCTGTCTATTTTTTTTACTACCTCCATTAGTCAGGCTTGGAAACACATTTATGCAAAACAAGAGAACGATTTTAGGCCAATTCCAAAATTGCTAAATACACAATTTAAGTCTAATAACTCACAAGTTAAATGCATTATAAGAAGAAACACAAACACAAAGCAATGTATCAATACATATCCACATATTTAGCATATTTAAAGATCATTCATACATCAAAAGTAGTGAGTGCACTGTAAAACATAAGATCTTTATACATTTCCAGTTCATAATGAAACTCTAGACTTCCTCCCATTTCAGTTAGATTCTGGTTTTGCTCCAGAGGTTCTGCATATTGACATCATTATTATGTATTTGCTGCAGTTACAGTTATTATATTCTGAGCCAGTGCTTATCAACAACGTTGAGTTGGTTTCAAATCTATGACAACTGAAGTTCTGATAAGGGACATGTTTTTGTTATTCTTATCATTTGCTCAAATCCGAGTCTGGATCCAATGGGATTCCAAATACCTTCCTGGTGTTCAGCAGGATTTAACTTCCTTGTATGCAGAACAGAAACTGAACTGAAGTTCCTTCATGCAAAATACAAACTGTCCATCTAAGATTACATGACTCAAATGGAAATAAATGCAAAGCAGCAAGCACTCAAGTTGTAAAAGGCAAGAAAAAATATATGTATGTGATATTTTTCTTACAAGACACTGATTACGTCTCATGACTGTTTACGACCACACTTTGTCAGCTCGAAATACAAAGTTTAGTTTTTTATTGTTGTTGTGCAAAAAAATATACCAGGATACAACAGGAACTAGAATCATGATGGAATTAGAATGAATACAATCGAAACAACATTGATGCTTAACCAAGTTGATTGTTGGTGTCAAAATGTATATTTATCGTCGTGTTAGTAATTATTTATTTAAGCTGCAGGTATTCGTTTTGTTAATATAACTTCTGGGTACTGGGGGCAAAGGCGTGGTCTCCGACATGTTCTGTTGACGACACATCTTTGTTAAAAGTTTGTATTCAAATAAATGTAAGAAAATGTGGTCAAACTCAGTTAAGAGCCTATTTAGCTTTTTAGTGCTTTTTCTTTTTCATTAACATCACTACCGTGGTAACCACTTCTCTTGTATCAGGTTGTCTTTGTTGTCTCTCTTTTGATAACATTGTATTCAAATGCTATTTTACAATACATTTGTCTCTTAAATTGGCTTATTGCATGGAAATGTATTATTATTATTATCATCTGAGAATAGCAAGCACAGTAAAGATAGATGTCGAAGCATAATACAAAGATGGGTCAATATTGACAAAGGCCAGCTGAGGACATGTCTTGCAGAGCAGCAGCCTGAGGCCAACAATGGTCCCACTGAGCCGGCACAGAAACAGTTCATTTGGCCACAACAACCTGACGGCAGCTCCTAGTGAGAGGCCAGTTGAAAGAGCTGGGCTTTTGTTTGCTATGCTCGCACTGTCTTCCTGTTAGGGGCTGGGCTCCCAAAGAAAACAAGAGCAGTGGCTCACCAGATGTGCACATCTGTGCATGCGTCCCGGCCGCAGGCAAACACACACATACTTGACCATTACAAGGGAGAAAGTTTTATGATACTGAGAAGGCATAAAAAAAGCAGCTCCGATTTTATGGGGAGGATTATTATTATTGAAAACACAAACATGGTGTGCCCCCACTCACATGTTCTGTTATGTTGGCTGGAAGTGGTTGGGTGTCATTAGTGACCTCAGTCCTAGCAGCTCCAAAAATAACACACTGGTGGAGACCCAAGCAGACGCATTACATGTGATGTTTCTAAGAATAAGCGTTGCCCTCGAGGACTGGTATCCTTAATGTAGGAGGGTGATAAGCAGCCAGTTGTGTCCTTTTTTCCACTCTACATATACATTGTGCCAATACACACACACACACAAAGATCACAGACACTGACGTCCCTTAGTCAGGCTATTATGTCTGTGAAACTGACCAAGGCCTCCTGAGGGCTCCAGACTGGAACTCCTTAGACCTAAATACAGACAAACTAATTTGCACAGTTACATAAAGAGAACCAGTTAATCTTCATGTTGAATTTATGATTCCTTTCCTTTACTATTGACTGTTTAGAGTCCAAAGATATTCCAAGATATTCCACGATCAGAAGTCAACTCTAGTTTTAAGAGTCACAGCAGCCTATGGTCTTACATACAAATAAAAGAGGTGAGGGAAAGAAGTTCACGCCGTGAGTTTTACACATTGAAAAGTTTGGAAAATACGGTAGACAAAGCAGAGGTAAAGGCACTTTGACTTGATTTGTTAACTTTTAGTTTTTATGATAAGTATTTTTCTATCATAATATAAACCAACAAACTTGTTAAAATGTTGAAAAATCCAAATTATAAAGTACTAAATTCCACTTGCTGGCTATTACATGCTGCCATTTTAGTATCCCATCCAATTTACAACTGCAAAGAAATAATGTCATAGCGATTCATCTACAGACCCTATGTCAAAAGTATTAAACTTTAGGTTGAAGCCAAAGAGGACATGGAGAGAAACCTAGGGTTGCAAACAGACGCATAGATAATTTGATGTAACCTCGCCTCCCATGATGTATAACCTTTATACATGCATAGCTTCTACATCTTTTCAGAAATGTGAACACGAGACAAACATCTAACATCCAGACACGTCTCCTCAGCTAGGACTAAATGTCCAGTGGTCCGTCTCATAATGAAAGTCAGTCTAGGACTTTTTTTTTCCTTCTGTACATTTGAATGTGAGTCACATGAGGAGGTTAAAGGGTCAACAACATCAGAGCAACAGGGAGCCTAACAGGGCAGATGATTGGGCCTCTCCTCTGGTCTTTCTGATGTTTTTACTACCACCTTAATGACTTATATTGTGTCCAATTAAGCAGATCTGGAAAGAAGCATCCCCGCTCTGAGTTCCCTCTATGCTGTGGCAATGGAGCATGTGTTTAATTAGAACGCTCTAAAAAGACTGTAACAGAGTGTTTCTCCTGGAATGTTAATCATTAGTGGGATCCTGACTGAGCAGCTCTTAACTGTTTTAGAGTATTGTTGGATTCCATGGTTTGCCTTTTGAAGCCGTGCGGCTCAGGAAAATGCTTCCACGTGTGGGAATTACCAACTTTTTCTTCTTTCTTTTTTTAAAGACTGCATCCTGTCCTACGATGAATTGCTCGTAGCACTCTGGGCCCCGAGTATATTGGCTGTTTTGTTACGGTGGGCTCATTCGTGTGTCCGTTTGAGCCCGAGGCTGAAAACACAGGAAATACTTTTCTTGCCATATGAGGGATATATACTGTTTAACTTTGGGGGAGAAAAGCCCAGATGTGTGTGAAGTGTGAGGTTTTAAATACTTGTGCGGGTTAGACTCCCTGAAAGTGTGAGGTCATAAGCTTCAAATTTAGTCTGAAAGGTCACAAGTGTTGAACCTGGACATTCATGGGGTGCTGTTCCAACTGGATGATCAAACCATTTCACCTTACATGAAAATGGATGCGCGGAAAAATTAACAGCTTCCTATTCATGGGGGAAATATAAAAGTCTTGTTGAAGAAAATTAATAAGAATGATGGTAGAAACAGAGTCATGTGGAGTGAATTCATTGGCTTAAGGTGTTAGTAGTGCTCTTTTTGTAATTTTACGTCTATATTCAACCCAGTTTGCCAATGGAGACCACACATGACAGGCTGTGGCCTTTGCCGATCCAGTGCTTTGTCAGCACAAGTGTGTAGTGTAAGAGCAGCCCATTCATCCTTGGCCCGCTCTGTGCGTAGACAGCCACAGGCTTTTGTTGAGTTATAGTGTCCTCAAATAAAAGGGGCTTCCTCCCTTTAACAGCCCCGGGAGCTCTGTCGCTCCACTTCCCATTGTTCCCAATGAGGTCCGGCTTTTACAACTAGGTGAGAGGATGTCAAATTGAGGGTGAAATATGACCTGTCCCGATCGTACATCTCTGCGATGTTTAGAAAAGTGGTTAGCGAGCAGTGTACCTATGATCAAGTGAAGAAACCACCAGTGTGCTGACACCGGGCTTTGTTTGCCAGAGACAAGTCGTGTCATACAGGTTGCTTTATGGAAACCGGACATTCATGTTGTGTTACATCATGTGCAACACAACAGGGTTACAGTAAATTACCTGAAGCAGTCATAAATAGGTAGATAAGTAAGATGTTCACTGATTGTTTCCATGTAACCATTATAACTGACATCATCGACTTCATCATTATTGTGCTGGTTTTATACGATACCATTACAAACTGTAATCTAATAATTAAATACAGACAGCTTGTTTATAGACCAAGGATTCAAGCTTATTGACCTTTTTTCTTTGGTTAGTTGGAAAATTTGATTTTCAGGCAGAGTTGAAAAGTACAAATGGAACCATATCTCATTACCAATTGAGGCCAATAAACTGCAATATCTTTTTGTTTTTCATTTTGATTTCCCTTATTCGGCGCTCTTTTGAACCACATGATCTTAAGAAAGGTCAAGTGTCAAGTGAGTAGATATTTCTCTTTAATTTTTTACAAATGTCTCTTGTCAGAAACAAAGCTCAGATCTAAGCCCCAGCCTGGGCTGCCTCCAGTGTGTCATAGTGAAACAGTAAAGAGGGGTTATGTGAGGGTTATAGGGCTAACAAGCCCACAGTCTGACCTGAGTTTGTCAGCGCCAATCTAGCTAAGTCAATATCAATGCGCCGACTGCTCCACCAGTTGACCTTTTCCTCCCTCTTTCAAGGCGTAAAAAGGATTGTTGTTACAGTAGAGTGATAGGCTTTTATTGGCCTTTATAACTGAGGCTTTTGTTGGGCCTGTGTCCTGCTAATACCCGTTGGCAAGTCATTTAAACCCTGAGAATGCCTACTTTTTATAAGCAAGCTCACACACCAGTGAGAGCTATTCTCAACAATGGTCATCAATGAAGGTAAGTTGGAGACTGACCCTCCCTTTGCCCCTTTGGTACCCCAATTTATGATTTCGTAGGACTGAACTTTGACTAATTCAAACAGATTATGTGAGACTTTAATTTAAGATAGAGTCTCTCTGCACAATCTTTCACATCGGGTTCACGTCTTTACCAGGAGATACCATCGGGTTCAGCTTTGACTAGATGCCTTATTTTATGGGTCCTCTTCTTCAAGGACATGTTTAGACCAGAGAAGAATGCAGCTTTATTGTTTAGTGGGTGTTGGTACTGACGACGACCATCCCTGTCCTGTTATTGTCAGGGCATGCTGGTCCTGGACTACCTTGCTGCTTGCACAGAGTGGTGTTTTTACTTCTTTTACAGCAGTGAGAAGGTGTAGACCAGGTGTGAGGTGCTGTTCAGGTCATTGTGGCTATGACAGGGGAATGGGCCGTAAAGCCCCGGGGCCATAGATTTATGGGTCATCTGGTGCTCTCTAAGGTCAAGGGTCAGGGATGCATGACTTGTCCATCTTTATATTATTCAACTATCTATGGCAAACCTTGAACTGTGCAGCCTGCTGCTTCTAACTATGGAGTCATGCAAACTCATACCGATTTTCAGAATGCTGTTATTCTTGACAACTAGAGTGACTAAAGATAATCCACAGATGTCTTTAAATAGTTGTCCAAACCTCGTTGCCAGAGGCCATTGTTTAGTTATTTTAGTGTAAGAAGTCCTCACATTTGAACTTCAAAGAAGTTTAAAATGAAATGATGCTAAACTCTTTTAGGAAGGGCTTTGTCAAAGGAAATAATGATTCTGATCATCTATACATTTTGCAACTATTTGAACAGTTCTTTTCCCTCATAGTGCTTTGGCCAACTACAGTCTGCAACCTTTGTCCAGGTTAGTTTACCATCTAAGCTTTGCATTTCATTAATGCCTCCCCCTTCCACGGCAGGATGCTGTGTTTACCTCCCCTCTAAGACTTGCTAATGGGGCGGGGTGCTGAGTCTTTTGGGCCAGAACAAAGGCCTGAAGTTTGCTGTGAAAGGGTTCCTCTCCTCCTGGCCTTGGCTGCTACAATGGCATTGTCCGCACACCCACCCACACGTATACAGTACATGGGCCCTGCAAAATAAAAGCACATTAACTCCCATTTTCTTTAGTTTATTCATTTAGATGTTTCCACTTTGGACAGAACTTTAAGGTGCATTTCATTTTGACAGTCATTAGTTAGATGACAGTCACCATACATCGCCCACAATGTGATATTTTAGCACATAAGGGTGTGAATGTGAAGTGGGTGAGCATGCAGAGGATGGAGAAAGTGACAATCAGACGCTGTCAGTCATGCAGAGTGTGTTAACGTAGGTAATAGTGGTCGTGGTTTGCTCTTCTTCTCTGACTGACATTTTGATTACACAACATGTGCTTACTAGAATGTCTAATGAACAGTTATTGCAGCAGAACATCATTGGCTACATGCAAAGTTCCATATATCAGCTGATCAGTTATCCGATTAATGGAGACTGTGGAATTTGCACCAATGAGTATGGTGTGGATGTGGGCTAAATGGTGAAGTTGACAGTGCTTGTTCCCCATTCAATGTTATTCGAAGATACATTTGTCAAACTATTAAGTTGCATCCACTACACAACCGTGGTAGTCTTCATGTAGCCCGTTATATCGGCCCCCATGGTGTAAATGCTTCGTGCATGTGTTCAAGTTCACGGAAATCACACCCTGACGTCATCGCCACAAAATTAAACAGCTGCTCAAATGTTTTTCAAAAGAGCAATTTTAGCTGTTTTATAGATTCCTTGCTTCCTAGTAAAATGTTCCACGGCTTTGTTTTACAGTCCTACAAGTATGTTAAACCTCCTCCACAAAACCTCACAGTGAAAAGGACAAAGCTGCATTTATCCAAGAAGAGTTGTGTTCGCTGTAAAGCACGTCCTTATGGGAGAAAGTAACACTTTGACATTGCAACCAAACAACCACAAAAGGATGCAAAAGGTTCAGGATTTGACTTAAACTGCTCACTTTTGTTTTCTGAGGCAACAGGAAGAGAAACAGGCTCTGACATTCCTGGAGAGGTGAAGGAGAGGTAGAGGTCAACTCTGTCCTTCGAAGGGAGTTTCAAAGGATGAGTCGTTACGTGCATTTGGGTTTCAAAGAACACGTCTGTAATTTAAGCTCCTGTCTTTTTAGTACATGATAAAGGCAAAGAGAAAGCCTGGTTTTAAAGCTTGCTTCAAAAACGTTCGAAGATTCTCGTTATTTAGGTTTGTTAAGTTAAATACAAATGAGATGAAGTTGGGCTGGAACTTAAAATTCGTAGTATAAGTATTCAGAACACTGTTGGGAAAATCATATTCTGTAGTAGACTAGTTCAAAACATAGAGATATTCACTTTACTATCATAGGAAACAAAGTTTATGCCAAAAAAAATTACTAAGATTACCAAAAGAGTTGCTGATGCTTTTGTATTTCTTAGCTGTGACCTGAGTATCCTGTGCAATTTGTTGAACCTTACATTAACAATTTGACTTTATGCCCATAATCTAGTTACATGCTCATATTTTGTACAATGTAACAAAGTTGAGCTGTAAAATGTTACACCCTCACTCAGATCATGTTGGGCTGATAAAAACAGATTTGTGGTAGCATAACATTTAGGTGATTTATATGTTAAAGGGCTGACAGATTGTCTCGTTAAGACTTGCTGACATCATATTCAGTAAGAGCGGAGGGTTATGTGAGGCCGAGCCAGAATGTTGTAGACGTGCGAAGGGATAAATAAAGCATCTTTTGTTCACTCAAGCCAGCAGCCACTATGTAATCATAAAGCCATAGTTTTCAAACAGCTCTCTGTAACTTGGGGACATTTTGGGGTGCAAAAGAAAAAGAGGGCCAACCACCAGATAAACCAAATCCTGAGTTTAACAGCCACCACCTTCCCCACATCTCTGAGCTGTCGCTGGGGAAGGAGAAAGAAGAATGTCATGTGAAAGCTGTTGTGGATACTAGGCGGTCGGTGTGGTAAAACGAGCTCTGCCATCACTGATGTGCTACTTAAAAGTGCAGTTCCTGTGAGCTGGGGCTCTACCGGTGGTTCTCATTTAGAAGCATATGTTCGAAGTATGAGGGGAGGGTCAGCGGAGGAGAGACGCCTCACTCCTCCATACCCTGCGGTGACTGGCTGTTCGGAGGTTAAGGGGGCGGGCTGAGGTTAAGAGGGCTGGGTTGGGGGGAAGCAGGAGGAGGAATGGTTGGTGAGAGAGGCAAGGGAGGGATGACCATCTGGTTGAGCTCCTCCATGTACACGCACGCACACACCCCTCTTAACACTGTCTCCCACGCACTCAGACAGACATCTCCCTGACGTTTTACAGCCTCAGCTTTGATATGGGCTGTTACTGTGCTGACAGCTCGGGTAGAGGAGACTGACTGCTTCTGTCCTGGAATCAGAGCTCTGAGGATCTTGCACAGACATGGAGCCCGGAGGCTGGTGAGGAATCTAGGACTGGATATAGTGGTGATCAGATCCTTTTTTCTGCCCACCTCAGGAGACTTGGCCTACACTGAGGTAAGACCTGCAGGGAAATGACTGAGAAAGACATAATTAGATTTCTCAAAGGAACAGGCTTTGGTTGTAGTGAAGCGGGAAAATAGTGTGTTGCTTAAAGAAGTCGGGATGTTAAAGTTTTGCACCATGAACCATCCTGAACTGACGTGATGCCGATATACTTGTACATGGAATCCTTTGGATTGCTTAGTTTAATTGGTGGATGATTTAATTATTAATTACAGTATTGCATGATTTACAAGAAATACAGCAAGTTAAAGTTAGAGATGAAACTCTGCAACTTGTCATTTATAATTCAAGGTCTTTTCTTTAGAGGTAGTTTTCTTCCAATTAAGGTGAAAAGGTGTGAGTAGTCTCCTGCCCTGCAAAGTAAATCCACAGGGTTTTAGATGTGTTCTATGTCTGCTACGTGACAGTAGCACGTGTATGTAGAGTCATAGTTCAGTCTGGCCGGTGCACGCAGGTGGTCTCCCTGGTGCAGATCCCTGTGGGGATGTCACTCCCATCCATTTGGGCTTGAAAAAACACTCTCCACGCCGCGAAAGAGACCTTTGGAAGTTGACCAAACTCATGTAACACCTGAACACTGCCTAAACCGAGCAATTCTCTCTGGTCTGACTTTAAAACAGATTGGATTCAAACATCTCCTCCCTCAGTGTTGTTTTTTTTCCGTTCCTGGTTTAATGATGCTCAGTCGGTATGATCTTTCATCACAGTTTAACCCTAACATGTTTAGGTGTGCATGTTGGCTTACACAACGATCTAATTGTTTAAAAAATATGATCCGGCCATTCGTTTTTTTATTGATACAGTTAAAACATTATGTGCCAACAGTTGACAGGGAGCTACTGACACTTGTCACATGAAGATATTCATAGGTGCCGGGAGGAACCTACATGATATGTCTTTTCTCTGCAGTTAAGACATATCATGTCTGATACAAAAAGTGTCTGTAACTTTTTAGAGTACAAGCTGAAGTAGGCAAGGAAAATTTTGTTTTTCTCTTTTACTAGAGCCGATCCTGCATTGCAGAGCTCGCACGAGCCAAGTTAAACATGTTGGGCCGGTCCAAACTGACAGAGAGCACTGTGTTGGGTTGTGTGCATGTCCATCATCCACCTCCTAGAGGAATATAGACAGTAATTCAGACCAGAGGCTGCTTATTTTTCCTGTGCACTCTCTCAGGGGTTGTTAAGTCGTGGCTCCACTCTGGATTTTTAGGGACTTGGGACTTGAGTTGAAGTGTGGTTGAATACTCTGAAATATCTTTGAAATATCCCTGGTGGCTGTATTTTCTTTTTGTCCGTCACAGTATGAGGTCCTCTGAGAGGTTTATATTTCTTAAATTGATAAACAAGATTATCCTATAGTTCACAGAGGATCCTGTATTTACAGGGTGTTCCTTAATGAATCACGTTTTCACCCACTCATTCTGAGTCTGTAACAGGGAGACTGATGCAATAGAAGCTTTCAGGGTAACAAAACTAAGTCATTGTGCACTTTTTTTCCGACGACACAGATCTCTTCATTCATTCTACATACAAGTGGGAGGCTTTCAAATCTTCATACACTGCAAACCTTTCAAGGCGAGGATGTGTTTGAGCTTCCCTCTTTCACCTGCCTTGACTTACATTTCCCTTTTGTCGAACAAGACAAATTAACATTTTCATACATGTCACTCACCCCATTTTAGCCTCAACCTGATAACACCCCCACTAAACTCTGGCCCTCCGTGGGCAGATCAGTCAGATATGCAGGCCTAGAGCTCCCAGATCCATGTTAACAAGCACCTTTACAAAAGAGTGAGAGGCTGTTAAACATTCAGGACTGCAGGGGTCTGGCTAGTGGGAGGAGGGCAGGGCAGGGGGAGTGGAACAGGGAGAGGGGAGAGTTTAAAGAACAAATCTCACAAACCGTCCGTTGTTGGAAGAAAACTTTTAAAGGCCAACACAAGTGATGAGTCAGTGAATTGGCAATTCATCGTAAGCATGGTTACATTATTTGGCTCAGTGTTTCTGCCATACAAAAAGTTAAGGGAGCGTTCTGGGCAAAGTCAGAGGAAATGAGCTGCATGACATCCAAAAGAAAAAATTAGCACGCGAGCAGATGTGGTTGTATGAGAAGTGTCTTTGCCTAACACCAAGCTGTGTACATCCTGTATTCCTCTTCGCGAGCTTGGCTGAAGTTCAAGCCCAGCATTCCTATGAGTCAGGTTTGGCTGTGTGAGACATCCTCACAGCGACTTGGCCAGCACGTGAAAGCAAACATCTTTTTTTTTAAATGTAGCGCGTGAGTGAGTCTATGCCTGATAAAACGTGAGACTGGGACATTGGTGTCTGTTGGCTCCTGACCGAACCTGCCTATAGTTAGCCATCTCCCACGTGAAACCCTAGCTTCTCTCAAACAAGGCCACATTTTTGCAGGTTATTTTGGTCTCATTTGAAAGTCAATGTAGAACAAGAGAGTGTCTTATTTGTCTCCCTGCTCTCTCATCTGAAGACAGGTTATCTGGGTTTGAGGGATTTTAACTGTCATGGAAATGGAGATAACACACCACATCTTCGGGAGAGAAAAAAGGAGATGAACAGGATCTTGATGGAACAAGTATTCAGCGGATTCCTCCACAATGGCACCATTGTTCAGGATGGCAGAGGCGTTTTAATGGGACTTGTCATAAGCCAATCCACCGGACTTGACACTTTGTGATACAATGGAGTAACAAAAAGACCAAGAATCCATCAAAAAGCCACCACTGATTGTCTCTGAAGGGTCAGACTAGATGTGGGTATGCCTGTAGTTGGCCGTGATGAGGCCATAGGTGGATGACTATAGGAAGATGAGTTGAAATGAAAAGCCAGTAGGTGCCTGGCGTGAAGGGGTTTGGAGGAGAGTCTGACTTTCGGCTATCTCAGAGGGTCGTCACTAAACCAGAAGCATAATCGGACAAGGTGTTTATGATAATATGAGTGTGGACAAGCATAGCCTATGGTGGCTTCTCTGCACACCTGTGTCCATGTTGGTTTCAGCTAAATGTGTCTATTGACTCTTCATGTAGGAATAGGAGCTGCACATGCGCAAGGGCAACCAGGCCTATATATCACTCCAGGGGAGAGCGCAGATCTCCAAGCCCCTTTACTGTTACTCTTGTGTTCAAAGGCTGCATTCGAGTGTGTCTAGTTTTCTCAGCTGTCTCTCAGCGGCCCTTGTTGCCCTTGCCAGCCATAGGGGGTAGAGGCTTTGGGGGAGGTGGTGTAAGGCCCAGGCGGCTGGACACTGGCTGGGCTCCCATTTGATCTCAGTTAGAGTCCCTGGCCTGTGAGGTATGACCACAACTGGACACACATTCATCATCTCCATGTCTGATTGGTACTACTGCAGCGGGAAGGCATGTTATAGGCTTTAAAGAGGTATGTGGTCAATGGTAAATGCTTTTTCATAACTAGAAGGTTTTGGTTTCCAAACTAAGGGAACACAATTCCTTTTGTTACATTGAAAAATAAGTTTCCAGCGTGGCTGCTGCTCAGCAGAATGTACATACATTAAGTTGACAATTAAGATTTAATAATCATTACTTTCTATTTTACCATGCTATACACTGGTTTATTTTTATTGTATCTGTATTGCTGCTCGAGTACCATCCCGTCTGCATATGTGTGGATAGGTAGAAATGTATTTGTGACAATTGCTACCACACACGTAGTGTCCAAGTCTTTGATCTCATTGATCTATTTTTTTCCTTCCGTTGCATTGTCAGTGTCCAGCCGAGTATCAGTCAACCCCTTCCCTCCCTAACCAAGTTCTTCACCTGTCTGGCATTGCTCTGTCCATCTTAGAGATGAAAGGATGATCAGACACTCAATGTGGCAGGTTGGAAAACAAACAGTCCAAAGAAAAAGAGGAGATGAAGGGAGAGACCAAGCTTGAGGACATTCTCCATATGTTAGTCCTGTCTTAAGGCCAGGCTTGTGTTTATACAGACTTACGGCTTAACTGATCAAACCAGCATCGGTTCCCATGTGGTCGACCCTCTCAAAGTATGACGCAGCCCCTCAGCAGGCAAAAAGGATGACCAAAGCTCTGTAGTTAAGGTGAAAGAACAAGTCTCTAGTGTTGTTCGTACTTTTGTGTTGGTGGCAAACTAAATTACAGTGTTAGAAATATAACAAGTCTGTTCAACATTCCCCAGCCATACATATAATAAACTCTGAATTGACTGTGTGTATTTATGAATAGCTAACTGCTTGTTACTGTCACTATAATGAGATTGGATGTCACCTCGTGAAGCTTTGGGAATTTCCTAATGGCTTCTATATCCCCAAAAGCCACATGAGGAGGGCACATGTTTAACTTCCACCACAATAGCAGTGAAAGGGTATAGTTATGTTTACGAGTGTCTTTATGAAGTAAACACATCACTAGAAGTGAACTGAGAAAAACTTACTCATATACCGTAATGGCCCTTGGAAGGGGGTTGTGGGCCCCATGAAAGGGACAGTGATGGAGTGATTCAGCTGGTGGTTAACATTCAGTGGAATGACACTGACATGAGAGAAGCGGATTAGATGGAGTGGGGAAAGCATTATGCTGGCACTGGCTGATGTAATGTCTGATTAACCAAAATTTAATTTTCTTGTCACTCAAATCCTCCCTCCGCTTATTGTCCCTGCCCCAAGTATTATTTTCTTTGTTTCCCTCATCCTAAATTTTTTTTTCTACTTTGTCTGTCTAGTGAAAAGAGAGCCTAATGAGCCTGGCGAGTGCAGCATTGTCGGCGTCTGGCTTCCCGGGTGGGGCACGCCAGCGAGACCTGATGATGGAGCAGAAAGTCAGCAAGCTGACCTCTGGCTTCCAACGCAGCTCCACCTCCGATGATGACTCAGGCTGTGCACTGGAGGAGTACGCCTGGGTACCACCTGGCCTTAGGCCCGAACAGGTGAGCAAAACATAACTTACAGTCTATTATTTTTGTTATTGTTAATGGAATTCATACAGGTGTTATGAGTTGAGTTTAAACAAGCATTAATATAGTTATGGCCCTCTAGAATTGAAAGGAAAACTTGAAGCACAATATTGTGCATTTTAGCTATTGTATCTATTTCATTGGTACATAAATCCTTAATTCCCCTAATCACAAAAATGAATCCAGGTGTATCCTCTGGACAGAGAATAAAAACAGCTCTGACCTGATTCTAACTCCCCTCTAGCCCTTTTGCCTGGCCCAGATAGATGCTGTTCAGTTCCTAACTGAGTAACATACCAGCTTAAGTCTCTGGATAATTGAACCTATGGGACAGACAGCATATTTCATAAAACTTTTGCTTGGTCCCTTTGTTTGACGCAAACTTGACAGGCTTTACCAGGCAGTCACTTAAGGGCAGGATGTGTGTACTTTTATTTACAAACTTCAGCATGGGAAAGTCTGCTTGTGATTATCAAGTTCTCTGTTAGGAGGAGGACTTGGTGGGCTGAGCTTAGTGCTTATGGCAGGATCAGGAATCAAGGGGCAGTCTTTTAACAAGCCTTCCTCTCCACAAACACAGGCAGGACTGTTAGTTGTGTCCGCAGGGCAGCCAGTGTGATGTGGCACTTTCCCAATCCTTCCTCGCTCCTCATTTCCCTCTTGCCACGATTCTCTCCATCCACCTTCCCTTGTTAAACAACATGTATGGAAGCAATGTGGGGGTGGTGGGCAAGAAGAGATGGGTTCGCAGCAGCAGAAAACTTTAAAGCCCAAACACCCAAGGCCTTTTGTTTGTAAAAATGCATGGGTCAACTGTAATGCCTTTACTGCAGCTATTGCCCTGAATAGGTCACGTATTATTGGTCATCATTACAGTGAAGAAACACATAGGGCCTGGGTGATAGCTGACTGTTCCCCAGCCCCTAAGGAGCTGGATGAGGGCTAATAGCAGCATGAAAATGTGCATAATTTACGGTGGGGGGCAAACGTTGGGTTGATTGTAAGGGTAAATTGCTGTAAACCCCCCCACCTAGACGGCCAAAGCTGCAGGAAGCCCCACTAACACACAAGACAAGCACATCCCACCTCTTTATCTGGCTGGCTGTAATAGCCCCTCCCTCATAAAGTTTAGTTTCCAGTGGCTAGCCCCAAGGGTCAAAGTGCCACAACAACAGGCTGCTTTGTCCTGTCCTGAGACGAGCATATGACTGGAAAAATACAGCCCTTAAACTAATTTGACCTGCTGACCTGTTTGGACTTGCTTTAGTACAGAATTAAATGATTTATTGAGTGCCATAATCAAAGAGCACTACTGCTTTACGTTTTCGTTTGGAAATAAAGCTGATTCCACAAACTAAGTTGTCCATATATCTAATACAGTGCTGTCCCAGAATGTGTCTCTTCACTAATAAATGTGCTGGTTCCTTGGTTTCTTAAAAAAATATTGTGTCCTCAGAGATATGGACTGTTCAATCCAAGACAATATAATATATTTCAGGGATTCAATAGATGAAAGTTTGGGTTTAAATTCTTGAAAAAAGAAAGAAAAGATAGAGCAATATATTCAGATTGATTACTTCACATACTTAACAATATATGATTTGGAATGAGCTTCAGTTTGGTTGTGTGGGGAATCATTGAACCATCCAACTTAAATTACTTAGTTTTTTTGATTATGACTTTTGCCTTATTCTCACTATGTTTTACTACCAAAGTCTCAATGCTTTTACTTGGTATCATATGGTGTGTTTGAGTGCTTAATCAACTTACTTCATGCTTTATTCTTCAGGTCCAGTTATATTTCTCCGGTCTGCCTGAGGATAAGATCCCCTATGTCAACAGTCCAGGAGAGAAGTTCAGAATCAAGCAGCTCCTCTATCAACTGCCACCACACGATAATGAGGTGAGAATATTTTGAGTGCTTGGTTGTCAATGCATTGCGGTATCAGAGTTTTACTCTTATGTCTGTCAAGCTGTAAGAGAGATCCACGCTAGCTGGATATGTTGCTGCCTGCTAAAAACCCACAGCATTAAAAAAAACGTTAAGATGTCCATGCCATCCCACTAATGTGAGCCCTTGGCATTCTTGTTGACATCACATTGGGGGATTTTTGTTCCACGATCGTATAGACATGTAGTGTGGGCACAATGTGACTTTTGACTTGATGAATTTATGATGTTTGCTGGGAGCCCCCACCAGTGGGATTCCTGTCATAGCAGTGGTTTTTATGAGGACTGCTCAGCAGGCAACAGGGATGCTGGCTGAAAGAGGTTTTATGTGATGCCACCACCACAGTGGCACCATAGTTCAACTTGGCTGTCTTTCCTCCTTTGTTGCCCGTCCTCTTGGCTTCATTCTAAACACAGGCCTTGTTTGTGTAAACGTCTGCTTTCCCTCTTGTTAAGGCTTTGGAAACATCAAGAAGGCCTGTTGTAAAAATGAGATTCTCTATCAGGGACTATGGGTGGAGATTTGTTGGGGGGTGTAGAGAGGGCAAGCTGGGGTCAAGAGTTGGCTTTGTTCAGCAAGCTTTGGTATGTTCTCTGCCCACTTATACTTACAAATCACCTTTATTAGAGGCCAACAGTCTTGCAGTTGATCTTCCAAGGGGCATACTTTGAAAAAGTCACTAAAACTATTCATATCCCGGACAGCAAGTCATTTTTCAGTACAAGACCCTGAAAGGAAGGAATCACCTTTATTCTTGATGATTAACTGTTACACTGGCCGTCTTTTAAACCGTAACTTATCACTTTCATTTTCAGGTGCGTTACTGCCATTCCCTCAGCGAGGAGGAAAAGAAGGAGCTACATATGTTCAGTGTCCAGAGGAAAAGGGAAGCTCTGGGGAGGGGTACATTAAAGCTGCTGCCACGGAATCTTCTGAACACCATTTGTGAGCATGTAAGTTCCCCTTTTCTTATGTATTATTTACAACTGTATATATATGGAGAGGACTGAAACAATGCCAGTGATATGATGTTGGACTGAAGAAAAGGACAGATGAGATATTCTTCTAAAATCCCAAACCATTCTCCAACTCTTTTTTGAAAACTTGCTGCCTGTTCACTGGGCCTCTTCTCCATTGGTATTGAACTAATCTTTATCCAGTTTTAACTAAAGCCCAGAGGGGAAAGATGACATAAAGATCTCAGTGTCAGCCATGCTATTTAAGAGATCCCTAAACACAAGACGGGGATTTGTATCCCTGCGGAGTAAGAAGTATCCTCTACTGTGCAGCCTAATGTGGCTCAGTAAAATGTTTCATTCAGAATTTACAATATTCATTGAGCAGCCTAAGGATGCCCATAAACCTTGTCAAAACATAGTCCCGCTAATATAGATCTTAACAACACACATACTTTCTTACTCAACTTATTGGAAATTTTTCTTCATGTGATACACTGGTAAGGAGGATAGATCAGTGGGAATAAATATTGGCCACTCAAGGACTAAAGTTAGGACCATGCACATGCAGATGGGCAACACATACCCCTCATCAACTGTACAAATCAGCTTGGAAGCCATTTGATCTAGTTTCTGTAGATTTTGTGCAAATTCAGTGATTTTAAAATGTTATAATCAATCGTGTCATCATGTCTTGATTTTTCAGTGCGGTGAAAACATCAATGGTGGAGAAATGGCAGTGTTCGCCTCGAGAGCGGGGCATGGGCTGTGCTGGCACCCTGCATGCTTTGCCTGCTCCACATGTAGAGAACTGTTGGTGGATTTGATCTACTTCTACCATGATGGAAACATCCACTGTGGAAGGCACCATGCTGAGCTCCTAAAACCACGCTGCACATCCTGTGACGAGGTAAAGCCACAAGACTGATATACTAAGTAAAAAAAACAAGAAAAATATGGGAAAAACGTCCAGTCTGAAGTTTATGGTTTTTCACATTTCCTTTGGGATAGCACTTACATTTATTTTACTTCACCACTGACTTGAATAAATTCCACGACAATGTACCGTGTAGATCGATGACAGCCAGAAAGGCAAAAGACGGCAGTTCTGTCTCTTACAGTGAACATTTTTGTCAACAGATTATTTTTGCTGATGAGTGCACAGAGGCAGAGGGGCGCCACTGGCACATGAAGCACTTCTCCTGTTTTGAATGTGAGACGATTCTGGGGGGGGCAGCGCTACATCATGAAGGATGGCAGACCGTACTGCTGTGGCTGCTTTGAGTCTCTCTATGCAGAATACTGTGAGGCTTGTGGAGAGCACATTGGTAAGACAGTTATTTCCTATTCTTGTGTTAAAGTAATACCTGTCATGATAGCCTAGCGTTTAGATTTGTTTTGCTAACCATCTCAACATTTCCCCGTTTTCAGGCGTTGATCATGCCCAAATGACCTATGATGGCCTTCACTGGCATGCCACTGAGAGCTGCTTTAGCTGTGCCCAGTGTAAGAGCTCTCTCCTGGGCTGCCCCTTTCTGCCACACCAGGGTCGTATTTACTGCTCAAAGACCTGCAGTCTAGGGGAAGATGTACATGCCTCTGACTCCTCCGACTCTGCCTTCCAGTCAGCACGCTCACGTGAATCCAGACGCAGTGTGCGCATGGGCAAAAGCAGTCGCTCAGCTGATCAATGCAGACAGTCACTCCTCTTCTCACCTTCTGCCGACTATAAGTTCCCTGGCTTCAGTGGAAATGCTGATGACACCCTGACCAACAAGCTGGCCCACATGAACTTATCTGACGAGCATTTTTGGAGAGGACGTGGTGAGGAGACTGAGGCCCCTGAGAACCAAGAGGAGGAATGGGCTGAGCATGAAGACTACATGACTCAGCTGTTATTAAAGTTTGGAGAGCACGGGGTCTTTCAGCAAGCCAATGATTCCAGACCGACAGATTTCTGGATGGCTGAAAAGGATGCAAAGGCGAAGCAGGAATCGTCTACAGCTTGTGGCGGCAGTGGAGGAGGAAGGGGAAGCCTGGCAAGTAAGAAATATCAGGCTGACATGTACTGGGCCCAGTCACAGGATGGGCTAGGGGACTCAGCCTATGGTAGTCACCCGGGCCCGGCAAGCAGTAGAAAAATCCAGGAATTGGAGCTAGATCATGGGGCTGGAGGAGGCTTCCAGGGAGAGGAGACAAGATGGTACAATGACTCTTTGGAGTGTATCACAGATGAGTTCAAGAAAACAGATCAAAACGTCAGAGACTCCATGGACTCACTGGCTCTCTCAAATATAACAGGTGAGTAAACATGACATTATCAGGTATTATAAATATATATTTTACCTGTTAGCAATGATTGGTTGTTGAAACAGATTCCTGAGTACATGAGCAAACATTTAACATTTTTTTTCTCTCCTCTTTAGGGGCATCAGTTGATGGTGATAGTAGAGATAGACCTTTGGTATATTCCTTGCAAGGCTTCCAGGAACTGGAAACAGAAGACTGTGACAAAACCAGCAATATGGGCACCCTCAACTCTTCTATGTTACACAGAAGTGCAAATTCCCTGAAGAGCCTTGTATTTGAGCATGAGGAGGTGGAGGAAATTGTTCCAGTGGAGGAGGAGGCTACTCGGCCAGTGGACAGTCCCAAACCTCATGTCCCTGCAATCAGAAGGACTCGTTCACAGGCTAGGCCTCAACAGGTCAAATTCTCTGATGATGTGGTTGACAATGGTCATTATTGTGAACCCCCAGTGCGTCAACCCCCCATGAGTGAAAGGACTCGAAGGAGAGTGTACCACTTCGAGGAACAGGGCAAAGGACTTCAATCTGGTCGACACCATCACCACCACAGGAGACGCCACAGTCGCAAGTCGCGCTCTGACAATGCTCTTAACCTTCTGCCCAAGGAGAGGGCCCAGATGAGCTACAAAGTGGAACACAGAGGGAACGCCCTTGGCCCCAAGGGTCACCAAGCCATCCATGGCCGACCAAGTCCTTCTGCTTTGTCAGACTGTGGGCCACAAGGCCCAGCCATGGGGAGGTTCTTGGGGCTTTATGGGGATGATGATGACTGGTGCTCCACATGCTCATCTTCTTCCTCTGATTCTGAGGAGGAGGGCTTTTTCCTGGGTCAACCCATTCCTCAGCCTAGGCCCCATAGACACTACTACACTGAAGACTTGCCCAGCCCTGTGGTAGGCATGTCTTCCTCTCCTTATGGCCAATGGACTAAGTCCAAAAAGAAAAAAGGACACAAGGGTAAAAACTGTATACTTTCATAGGATTTCACTCACTTATCCTTTGCTTTAGATAATGCTCTGCCATACACCTGTCACTGCTTGCTAATAAATGCTTCAGAGTCAATTTACCAAGGTGTTTGTGTAAGACACCAGCCCTCATACCAATTTTTTCATAGGTCTACGCTTCTGTAGCATTACAACCTGCAAGTAAGAAAATATTTGAGAGTAATGTATATTTATAAGCACCATCTGAACTGTAACAGTGCAGATATGAATGTATATATTGTAGAATAAAAAAACCCGAAATGGCTATTTTTTATACCCTTACGTTAATGGCATGCTCTGTACCAAAATGCCTTAAACATTTAATTATTGCTAAATGGTACAGAGACCTTTTCCATGAGGGTATCAGAAATGTAATGACGAATTGACTCTGACCCAAGCTCTTCAAATGTGTTTTCTTTCAGGCTTGTGCACCGCGAACATATTAAAAGAAATACTGAGTGTATTAAAAGGCCTGGCTGAGTGGTGTATTTATGGTTCACTATATCATAAGCAAATCATTGTAATCTGTATAAATGTACAAACTGGAATATAAGGCTAAGATAGATGATAATTGTAATAAAAATATCTATATATCTTGGTTGGTGTTGTTTTGTTCATGTGCAAAAGTATTTGATCGACATAAGAAGCAAGGAGTGTAATGAATTAATTCAAGATGGTAACATTTATTTACAAAAATATTTAAAAAAGGCACAAGTTACATCAATAATACATGATCTACAAATAATTCTTGATCTTTTTTATACAGAATAGTGCTGCGCTGCAAAACACCCTTTAGATTTGGAACCTTAAATACTGGTAGGAGAATACATATGTGTAAATAAAGCCAGATTAAAATTGTCAGTAGGATTAAACAAATAGATCAGGAATCATGCTGGTTGTATGATCAGTTCAAATGTGATCGGAAATAAAGTGAATGTAATAATAGTTGAAAGATTTTTCCACATCATTGACCTAAGTAAAAGACAGCTGATATTCGTCTCTTGTGCATCTCTCTCCACAAGGCTCCTAGCATTAAAACTTTCCTCATAATACTTTAAGGTTTTTCACTGTAAAAGCATATTCGTTTTAGGAATTATTTAATTCTGATATGAAGAATTAAATCCGTTTTTATGTTGCAGTTAGTAGAAAATGGCCACATATTACTCTTAATAAACTGTTGCTATTACTTGATTAAAAACAAGATTGAAATGAAATATTAAAGAAATTCTTTTTTGGACATTCTTTTTCTCATCATTTTAGAAATATGATTTTAAGACTCCTCTACTACATTATGTTGCTCCTGTATCTTGTGACCTGTGGTTTTTGCTGAGGTGTCTGGTTGATCTAATACCTCGTCCAGCTCCTTCACAAAGTGCCTGAGGGCATCAAGGCAGCGCTGTTTCATCTCCAACAGGTTCTTATCCAGAGGAGCCTGCAGCAGATTGTCCAAACTGGGCTCCTTCGCCACCAACATCTTCACCACTGTGCGAAATGTCTCACAGTCCTGCCTGTAATGCTGCACATACAAAAATGACATTAGGAATCTTAATAAAATGTACTCATAATGACAATACCAATTTGGTAAAAACATAAAAACATTTAGAAAAAGTACAGTATACGTTTGTCTGTCCTCAAGGCACTCTGAATATTTAGAGGTCAACCTGACGATAAAATTGGTTATCAATATGAGTGATGCAGATTGAGAACACTGCTTAATCCAAGATTTCAGGATGTTACACATTTCCACATATGGGGTGCACCCACAAGAATGCACACACAACAAAGACATTCATTAGAGTGATTGTCATTTAAAAGTCGAATTTAACGCATTAAACATGTGCAACCTGTGTATAAAGTGAAACCCATGCTTTCAATAATTTGTGATATTATTTAAAAGGCCCATTGAACAAAAATAGTAATGGACCCCAGAAAGCAGTGAGCCGCTCCACCTGTCAGCTTTTTGAATTCTACAGGTCCCATCTCGTCAGAACCATCTTCTGGTAAATCGGTATATTCTTTGAAACAGGTGTGTGAATGTGTGCGAGCGAGCCCATTCAAGTGCTCGTCCGCCCATAACAAAGGGAACATGAGGTGTCAGAGTATGTTAGTGGCGTTGTAGCATTCTTTCACACCCCATTGTAACAATCTCTCACATCCCTCTCAGATTTTACTGCCGACACAAAACGGCTGTAAAGTTCTTTATTAGAGTCCCAGGTGCAAGCTCACAACATCTTTATCACCTGGGGAGAAAAGGCTAAATGTGGGGCCCTGCGCTGAAGCTGCAGAAAGATTTAGGACAAGGTTAGCTTGTTCAGAAGCAGTCTGGTACACCAGGGTCCTCCAGTGTTGAGTTAATGCAGCCCAGACCACCTCTTCCCTCAAATTAGAGTCACTGGGGAAGACAGAATGTGTTTCTGTGGCTTAAAACAACCACTCTGCTGTCCAATACAAGAAATCAAATCCAACTAGTTCTTAATATTAGAGAATGTCTGCAAAAAAAACACAGATGAAGGATATATTTATCTCCACAAACATGGTCATTATCTTCTATTTAATATCTTATTTGGATCAACTGTAGGAAATCACTTAATCTGATGGAAAACTTTGTGTCACTTTTACTCAAGTGTCAGGACACATTACCTACTTCTTCAAAGTGGTGACTTAAACAAGTCACCAAACCTGAGACATACTGAATATCTGTGTCACGTTCATCTGCATAGACGTAAGAATGTGAGCAGTGCAAGCTTTTGTTGTAGAACAAAAATTTGTTGACAGTATCTCATCCGACATGTACGCTCTGTAAAACGCAATAAATCCTTGGTGTGGGTCATTTTGACAGGGAAAATGCTGCCTGTCAACCTCAATCAGCGTCCAGTGTTGAGCAGAATGTGAGGTTAACCGATTAAATGGGTATATTCCAGGGTTCTGTCAGTTATGGGGAAATTTTTTACCACAAGTACTGTTTCCTTGCCTAGATACACATTACATAACTTGTGTCGAGGATAACTCATGTTCATGTATCCAGGAAGTTGAGCATTGAATTGTAAATTAATTTAATCACACTCGCATGACTTAACTGTACTTGATGACAGTTTCTGGAGATTTTGGGACAAAGGGAGTGTCTGCAATAAGCTCACATACCCACTGGGTAGAACTGTCCTTACTGAGTGAGAAAAGAATTGGCATTAATTATTTTTGGTATCAAGAATTGGTAACAATTCCTTTCCATGTGAAATGTGAGAGGGAGCTCAGCAGGGAATATACGGGTGTTTGAAAAGGTCAAAGAAACAAAAATACCACGACCTTCAGTTTGGAACAATGACCACAGGAACAATTCACCACAGAGAACCGCTCACTAGGTTTCTAAGCGAAAGAACAGAGGCATGCCTTAAAAACTAGAAGATGAAAGGGGCTGCCGAGCGTACCTGTTGGGGAGAAAAATCCCACGTGCACAATTTGTTGCACGTCTCTGACTGGGTTAAACTAGGCTAGGTAAGGTAACGTGAAATGATAAAATGACGAACAAAATCTGATGGGAGAAAATTTTAGGTCCCTATTTTATGCTGTACCTGATAATTATATTAATTTTAAAAGAATACAATGCCTCCAACTTTGACATGACTCCAGTTATTCTCGATAGCTTTATCGTCTCTCCCCATGATAGTTCCCCTACTCAACTAGCTACAGTATGTTCAGTAAGTAGATTCTCACTTATCTATTCATTCCTGTAACCCTAACTCACATTTTACATCAAAGTACATATATTCAGGAAATTGTTTGCTCAGTGTACCGGGAAAAATGTAGGGTAGAGTAACTATTGATTATGAATATTTAAGTAATACGTGTTATTATCCCAATACGTATTATACACACACACACAAACATTGTGAAGGCAGGTCAAGTGAATTTAGACAGAAATATCCCAGACTGTGGGAGATATTTGGAGCGAGGCTGATGCTTTAATGTCTGCAGATCATGTCAAGCGAATTTGTGGCCCAACATAATGACAGGCCTCACCACTGACCGCAAGGAAGTGAGAGACTCACAACACGTGTGGCCAGCTAAGCTCAGGGTCAACTTCATTCAACAAAACAAGTTTTGGTTTTCCTTCAGCATACAGTATCAGCTGTCCCATCTCAGGCTTTCCTTCACCTCTTTTATTATATAAATTTAATTCAATTACATGCAACCATAAGTTGAAGTTGATTCTCTCAAGTGCAAATGTCTACTTTCATAAACATTTTCACTCAGCGCGATTATTTGGGAGGAACACGAATTTGTTCCAGGTTTGAAGACGTGAGAGGAAACGAGGAATATTGAGACACAAACATGTGGTGAATGTCCCAAAAACCAGCACTTCTCTAATCACTTAGTGTTGATTGTGTTTGCCATCTTTCAAAACAAAATCTACCTAGGCTTTCCCGTGCTAAAGCCATTGTTGACAGTGATTACATTTTCACTACATTACTTCGCATATACACAGTTTTAGACACGGCAAAGCTTGAAAAGAGAACAAGGAAAGTGAAAGAGGCTTCGCATGGAAAGAGACTGTCACTCAATACTCCTCTAATGAAACCACATTTTACATTTACTAGATTGCTAAGTTTTCATTAAATTCCTGCAGACACTCATAAATATCAGTTCCCTAAACATGCCAGATTTTCTTTTTACATCAAGATCCATGAATCATTCTCAAGGAAATCAACAAAAAAAGCTGAAAAAGAAGCAGTCTCGCAATGCTGGAGTTGTACCAAAATTGACTGGGTTCTTCCCTGATCCATGTTTTGAGGTAATCTATCTTGTAGATTATCCCTAATTCTGCAGACAAAAAAAACAACAACTGCAGACAAAAACATGCTCCCATGTTACTTGAACAAACAGGAAGGGTTCTTCTGACCGGAGCATGCTCTTTATGCTGTGAGAAAAGGTTGCAGGGAGGTTTGTGCCTTCGCTCCCTGGAGTGGGAGCCATGAGCTGATCTTTAAGCCTGATACTGGGGGCCACACAGGAGGGGCTGGAGGCCCTAGAGAAACTGAAACACTCGGGGCCTTAAGGAGAAGGCTTGAAAAAGTGGTCTACTGCCCAAATCGGATGTTTGTGGAGGTCCAAATTGTGACCATACTGACAGGGGTATGGGGTTGAGGGTTTGAGTGAGATTATACATAAGGCACTCACATAGACATTTAGTGAGGCTCTGTTCAAGTGACCGCTGATGCAGGCAGGGGTGCTGCATAATAGGGGAAGTGGGGTAATGACTTGAGGGCTGGTAAACATTAGGGGATATTAAAAGAGCCATTTTAATCACTCAAGCTGCAAACCGGACCTCTCGATGGAGGGGCCAACAGTTGAAATGGATATGTTTCATTTGCACTGATTGAGATGATGATCGGACTTCTCTGAAAATCACTCCCAGGCACTTCTGAACAGATATTTTTGGGGATTCCTGTTGTTGGAGCTGCTGTTTTACATGCTGCGATTTGTTCTGCGGTCACTCCAAAGAGTGATGCATTACTCCACACTTCCCAACATGCTAGTCATCTTGTCAGAAATTATTTCATATTGTGAAACATGTTATGACAAGCAGAGTCATAAGCAGGGATGTTTACCGTGTAAATTAATTTGTTTGAGGTTTCTGATTTCCTTTAAAGCTCTGAAATAGAAAAAATTTGCACAAAGGGGTATATCCAAGAATGTTTCATCACCTTCTTCAAACATTGCGAGACATTTTCATTGATTTCCCTAGGACTAATTAATGGGTCACTTTCTCAGAGTGTGTGAAACATGCAGATTGTTGAATCTTGGTGGAGGTATGCGCTCAATCAGTTTTGTGGATGCAACACACAAACTGCTGTTAAATGAATCAGTTCCTTCAAGCAACTTTAGAAAGATATGAGGTCATGCTCCGCCCACTACCTGAACTGCTGTGTGTGTTGAACTGAGCCTGGGACAGATGTCACAGTAAAGTCACTGCCTCTCACCACGTCTGTAGAAGCAGTTGCAAATGGCTGGGTAAGCATGTGTCTGCTTATGCCAGGAGACGAACCACACTGTGGGTGGGCCGCCTGCATCCTTCAGGGCAATTCCTGCCCGGCTTTAACGGGAACAGATAAGTGGTACTGTAGTGGAGAGCGATGAAGGGAAGGGAAAGAAGTGCAACTCCAAATAGCAGGCCGCAACAGACGTCAAAACCTGATGTGCGAAGGGCTGTTCTGCTGAATCATCCTTCTCTGCACCGACAAATGTTTCTTCAATTAAAATACCCCCAGCCACACTATAGAGCTAATGTGAATGGTTTGTGTGAGTCCATGAGCCACCAAATCATTAGAGTGAAAAACACATGTGGCGAGGGCAACCACACAATACGGGGAACCCAAGAAAACCCTAAGTCCTCTGGGGCTACAATGTCTCACTTGCATTGTACAAACTTGTTTATTTTTTCAGTATTGTTAGCGCACTCATCTCTCAACTACGACCCACTGGCATCCTGCCTGACCTGCGCCCATGTCCTGTGTGATACCTTTGACTCGGAACAGTCACAGCCATCAGGTGTGATGTAAGAGAGGCAATAAAGGGGTCAACTAAAAGTTAAGAGGATAAGACTAAACACAAAATAAATGTCAAATAAAAAAAAGAATCCCGATGAGGGGAGACAAGTCTAAAGGTTTACCTTGCTGTTTTAGGATTACAATTTTTTTATATCCTTAAACAAGACAGAATTATTCAGATTGTAATTCATTATGAAGGTAAATGTATGTAAATCTAGGTCATTGAAACAAGAAAGCTCTCAATTCCTTGTCAATTTTTCCTCTTTTTTAAAGAAAATTCGATTTTAAAGCTCAGTAATACCCTGTTCAAATTAAGCAATTTACAGTGTATTAGAGACCCAGTGATGGTGCAGCATGGTTCAACTTTGACAAATAAAGAGGAGGCAAGATAAATGGTGGTCTACACAAAAAGGAGTTAAGAGTATTCACAGACGTTAGGTGGTTTAATGGACAAAACCCTGCTACCTTCTCAATTTCCAGAGCCTTCTCCTTAATGGCTTTCAACCGGCCAGTCTTCACGTCGTCCTCTGGTGTCGGCTTTGGCTCCATGCTGGCAGCAGGCACATCCTGCGTCTCCACTACAGATGCAGTTTTTTCCTGGCGGGCCAAAGGTCAAGGGTTAGAACCAATGTCACCAGGTTTAGAAACCGGTTCTGATTTCAAAGTGTTGCAAATAGAGACAAGTCTACTACTCTCTTACGGGTGTTGAGGTCTTGTTTTGGTACAAGTCTCATAACGCATGCCGCATGTCAACAGTAAATAGACGTGACCAGATACAGTGCAACTCTCTGGATAAAATAATGACCAAGTATGGTAGATGCTACTGAGTAGTATTACCTCCACCGGTTTGTTGATTTTTCAAGATTACACAGAAACTTGATGGATGGATGGGACATGAGACGGGAAAAGAACCCAATAAATTTTGGGGCAGACCCAAAAAAAGGCAGATCCACAAATGTCTTAAGAGGGTTTTTTTTTCACTGATTTCACAGGGACTAATATTTTAATTTGACTCATGCAATGCGTTTCTTCTGAGAGCATATTGATTTACCTTAGAAGATCCTGCGCTGTGAGGAGACTCCTCCACAGGGCTGCTGGGAGTGCTGGTCGCCAGCACATTGGGTTTATCTAAAGAGAGAATAAAGACAAATGGAAATGGAAAGAACTGTGAGCCAACATGCAGATAATCAGTCTCAGATAAATAATGGAAAATACAACGTTCTCACAAAGAGAAGACAACTATAAATAGAGGGCGACCTGCAGAATACATGAGGGTAACCATGGCATTCTTTATTTAATTTAGTTTCGTACGAAAAAACCCTGGGGGGAGCATCCCGGTGGGTTGGTGGTCTGGGAGCGACTGCACTGTGCCGTTTTATAAACGGTAAAAAAGCCATAACATATAATAATAATTTTAAAAATACAGCAGGGAACAATTACTTTCAACTGTGAGACATTAGATAATCAGTCCTTATTGTGAACAATTGTGACGCCAAGGCATTATCCTGCAGCTGAAAAGAGTAAATCATTATTTTGTTTATCACTCCCTTGTTAGAACCTCCCACACAACAGTGGTCGAGGAGTTCGACTGTGCCGAAATTGAAATATTGTCCCTTTTGCTGGCTCCACTGTGTCTAGAACAAAACAAATATATTAAAGTTAGTTGTTTAAGGAATCTCCTATAGTTTTTTAGAGTGAGCCTAGGTAACACACCCTAATTTGAGTGCCACAGTGGGACTATGGACTATACACATAAACCATTACGGTAAAGGCTGAGGTATTCAAACAAACTATATTTATATTATATAACAATAGTCATCCCTGAAAAAGATTTGAGTCATTGCGCAGAGCTTCCTTGTGCACAGCACAAACCTGGTATACCTACCCCATCACCAAAACCCTACTTAGCTCTGCTGCCCTAATTAATATCCCAGATGGAGGTGGAAGAGGGAGGTACAACTGTTTTCCCACAGTTTTATTGCATCTTCAAAGGGTGCTACAACCATGTTGCTAACACATTTATATGTTTATGCATCTCACAAATCAAGGCACTGGAGAAATTACAATCCTCACTTCTCTCCCTCAGACTAATAACAGGCCTTGTGTCGGAAAAATTTGACAGGAGCTCTGTAAAAAGTAAATTTCATTAGCTCCACATTGTTAATTAATTTTAAGCTGAGAAGCCTGCTACAGTCATAAAAGAAAACACGTCAAATGACAGAGCCACAGTGATTCTGAAGACATTGTTAAACGCGAGCATGAATTTGTTTCTCGCTGGAGAAAGAGGTCAGAATCTGAATCCAAAGCCAAACTACCCCAATAAACCCAGGGTATCCTTTTCCCAGCCTCTAAAATGGGTGGTGTTGGTGTAATTAACATCTGAACGTGTTTCAGCATTCCCTGACCCCTCACACTACACCTCCAGAAACAGATGCTACACCTGGAATGGCTTAATTCTATTACACATGATAATTATACACGTTTCTGTAAAATGGGGAAAGGGTCTCTTTTGTTGTCATTACAAAACAGCTGCAAGGACACACATTGTATTAGATAAAAGGTAAATTCACAGCTCTACTGGCTACAAGCCATCTAATTGTCTCCTACAGGGTTTTACTTGCCTTGACCAATCTCAAAATGGTCAAAAAAACTACAAACACCCATTTACGTCTGGCTTTTGTCTGTAATGGATACAATCGGCTTTCACTCCCAGGTCACATGACGCTGCTTATGTTCAAACAAAACAATTTGCATAGTTGCTATTTGCAACTATCCTGCATGAGGAAAAACAGCAGGGATAAGACAGTAGCTTCCTTTACATCAATGCTTAAAACATACTTGTCTTGTATGCCATTCCCTGATTTTTCTATTATTGTAATAATTATCTTTTTATTCTTCTATGACTGTTTTTATTTATGTTCATGAACTTTTACTTTGTGTGAAGCACTTTTTAACTTTGTTTTGAGAATTGCTATGTAAATAAAGACATTATTGTCATTATTATTATGAAAAATAAGTATCATAAGAGGCTAATAAAATATTCTTATAATTCTTCTTGCTCAACGTCAGCTATTAGACTTTATTTCAGAACCTTCAGCTGATCACAACACAGGGTTGTAACTCATCACTTACGTTTCTGCTCGGCCTGCTGATGTGCCTTTGAGCCTTTGACCTTTTCAGGGGAGAAACTCCTGCTTCTGCTGGTTGACCCAGAGCATCCAGGGATCTGGGCTTCCCTCCTCACAGGGGAGCGGTGCTGCGTAGCGGGCGCAGAGCTCAGGCAGTCATCAGGGTCTCCTCTACAGAAATGAGCAACAGTCAAGAAGTTAAAGTGTCTAATAAATCCTGCTAAAGGTTGAAGTTTGAAAAATGTTCTTTGTGGCAAACAAAATAAAATGAATTGTGTTAAAATATGCTTTGGATCGATAATATCTACAAAAAGGTATTTATTCAATTGTATGTGTGCATGATAACCTCAGGCGCATCTTTAAAACAGTGAGCTGCACTTAACATAGGATCAAATTCTCCTGAGGAAACTTCTACTGAACAACAAACTCAGATTTTATTTTGTTGTTGTTGTTGTTGTTGTTTAACCTTTTAAAAGTTTCCTTATGATTGAAATTTCCAAACAGGACCTTTAAGATAACCTTAGTGTTTCCTGTTATGAAAACCTTCCACACTGGACACTAATTTCTATCTACACAGCATAAGAGTGGAATATAATGTTTGTTTTTGAATATATAAGTTAATGCTATAGCCTCTAGTAAATGTTCTATGTAGACAGGAATTGTCAAGTTTAAATATAAGCTTAAGACTTAAATCAAAAACTAGACATCTGATTTCAATCTCTCCCTCCTTACGCAGTTGGTAGTTTGTTTACTGGTTTTACTAGTAAAAAAACAAAACACATGGACATGAGGGGACTGACCTTGGTTTTTTGTCCACTGCTTGTCTCCGAGCAGGGCGAGCCCTTCGGCCTCTGCTGCGGGGATAGGGAGCAGGTCGGTCATTGTTCCTGAAAAACATGGGGGAGAAAATTCTGTCTCGGTCAAATCAATGGCGACCAAAGCTGCTCTGCACCCTGGAGACCACTGCTTGGTAAACAACGGTGCACGGAAGATATGATAAACAAATCAAGAGTTTGTTGACTGCAAATTCAAAGTGCATCTTTGTCATCATTACTGGTTTTAAAAAGCAACAGTGTAGGGTATTGGTCAGTGTGTGCTTACTAATGTGTAATGGAAAAGGCATAAAAAGGAGGCAGAACCACAAGACTTAAATTTCGGCTGTGGCACACTGATCAATTTGTGGAATGGAGGCAATCACCACTTTGGCACAAGCAACATTTGGCCGACAGTCGCACAAATTTTGGTCGTCTTTCACCATCTCTCCTTAACAGTAGGCAAAGGAACGATTACACTAAAAAACGTTTCATGAATTCACAACGCAAAGTAACCATGTGATGTAATAACCATATCTGATGTTAAATGTAAAACCATTAAGTTGTGAAATGTCACCGTTCACTGAACCTTGTTTTTAATGATTTTCCAGACTCAAAGAAAAGCTTGTGTGTGAACGAAAACCTTTAGGTGCAGACAGGGGCGCCGAAAAGGGGGGGGTAAAGGAGACGGATTCTAGGGGCCCATGATGGAGGGGGGCAGAAAAAATAATGACACTAAGTTATTAACTAACATATAATCACACATGTTTTATTTTCCATGTCCTGGTAACAATTCCTTTATTTGTTTTGGAAGCATCAACCCCTGCAGGGCCCCCCCTCCCCCCCCTCTATTTACGTAAAATGGTTCAGTCCGACTGGATCAGCTGCAGCCGGTAGCGCACCGGCGATTTGTCACAGACAGCGCGCCACAGCGGGCAAAGCGGAGGAGACAGCAGTATGCCTCAAAAATCAGGCAGCCAAAAAAGAAAGGAAAATAAATTAAGAGAGGAGAAGGAGTTGAAGGGTCGACAATATGTCACCCAGTATTTCCAAAAAAAAGGTGGGTTTGTTGTGGTGGAAAGTTATGGATATTAACTTTGTCCCTGTCTGTGGTCTATAAGCTAGCTCACTTTTCTCACCATGTTAGCTCAAGAAAACTCTGGATTTTTACATTTTACTGCTATATTAGTTAAATAATCAATCCAGTCAAACATTTATCAAGCTGTTCTTATTCAATAATAGTTGATCTCCCCTCTGTCAAAATGATGCCTCATTCTGAACAGAGTCAAGTGCACCAGAAGATGCAGCAGCTGTCTGTCAGCCCCCAACTCCCCCTGCCCCTGAATCAGCCCCAGTGCCCCCACATGAGGAAGGAGGTGAGCAGCTGTGTGTGTTGAAATAATAATAATAATAATAATAATAATAATAATACATAATACATAATATAATACAAAATATAATACATTTTACTACAGTCTCAAAACAATACAAAGATGAAGGTAATTCATTAATTAAAATGAATTAAATAAAAGGCATTTTGAACAATTTTAACATGTTGGTGACTATGCTATTACAAATAGTTATATTATAGGAAATCCTATATAATTAATGTATGTCATGTACACTCTACAGAGCCAGGTCCAGGACCCTCTTCTGGTTTGTCAGGGAGGGATGTGGAGGAAGTGGAGGAAGAGATGGAAGAGGGTACAGATGACAGTGAGAGTGCAGAAACACAGGCGACAGAGAGTGAGGGTGAAGAAGTTGAAAGGAATTCAGAGGAGGATGGACTGAATACAGAAAGAGCCAGAAAGACAACAGAGAGGCAGAAAGAACAACAAGCTGATGTTCAGGTCTTTGAAAGGGAAGAAGATCATTTGACTGATGACCCTGGTTTCTGGCCAGCAGCTTTAACTGATCAGGATAGGGAGAAGATAGTAAGGAAATTGGCCATGAGAGAGAAAGAAGTAGAAATGCCATGTGATTCAAAGGGGAAGCCATTCCCTGACTACCTGAATTATACAAAGGCAGCAAATAAAAGAGAAAAGGTAAACAGTGACTGGCTGACTTTTAGTCAAAGTAATAATTCACTTTATTGCATACCATGTGTGCTTTTCTCCCATGTACAGAAAAAGCCTTCCACTAGTGCACTGACCAGTCAAAATGGGTATAAAATGTGTGATGTGAAGTGGTGTCGAATGTACAATAAATTCCCAGTCCATGAGAGGAGTGAGGCACATAGAGATTGCTACTTAAGATGGAAAAATCTGCAAGGATCTGTAATGAAAGATAGAGGTGTGGATTCTCTGTTAAATAAGGAGTTTCAAACAGAAATAGACTTCAAAGACCTGATAAGTGTGAGAAGGCTCGGCGTTGGGCTTTTGGTGAGAAGAGTTGAGCAAGGACCAGTGATTGAAAGGTTGCAAAAGGAAGCTTGACTCAGTCGGCAACGTTATATTATATATATATTTGCCATTCTTTCATATATTAAGTTCTACTTAAATGATGAGAAATCGTATATGGCCATTTTGTATTCTGATGGCGTTTTTGTTTTTGCTGAGATTTTTTTCTCTCCACTGATTATAATTGCTATTTTTTCATGGAAGAGTTTATTTCCAATTTAAGAATCAGTGGTGCAGCAAATAAATGACTCAAAATGAATTCCATTGTATTCAGAGTGCTCAGTTCTTCCCCTACTGTACATGTCAACTGTCATGCTGTTCTTCTTTCACAAATATGGTAATGATAGTCAAAAATACCATTAAAATGCATAATTGTATGTAAAATAGCATCAAAAAATGTTGCCGCTGTGTTGGGGGCCCTGTAAAGATTCTTTTCATGGGGCCCAAAATCCCTAGCAGCGCCCCTGGGTGCAGAAGTATAAATGACCCACAGGCACCTGGTTGGCCCGACCTCTGCCTGAACTCGAGCCACATCTCAAATAAAAAGCAGGTCTAACAAGGCCTCAAACTTTAACGACTCATGCTGTGTTTGAAGTAGCCAAGAATCAGCCTGACATTTGTCAAACGCCTCGACCGCCATCCATACAGTACAAAGCCCACATCAGAGTGCGATGATAGAGAAACGTATTAACTTAATTTAAGGGGGGAAAGAACTCGATAAAAGGTAAATCAATCTTTTAACAGACATGTTAGGGGATATGCCTTATTACAGAGGGAGAGATTTTCCATATAAGCTATTTCTTCATAGAGAGAGAGATGAAAAGTTGATTCAAATAAGTTGTTGTGACAAATTCTGGCTTCAGGTAACTGGGTGGATTTAGAAAGGTAGTGAAAAAATTATAATAAATTCAGTTAATTTCATGATCTGTAGGCAAAACCTCCATAAGGATGCTAGAAGAGTGACTCAGGTGTGTGTCACTATGACTCCATGTTGACTCCAGTTCTCATATGTGTCCCCATTTAAAGCTGTAGAATAAGGGTCACGGTGTAGCCACAGAACCACAGCTGTAGCCGCTGAGGCTGCGCCATTACTCCACATTAGCTCTCCTTTGTTTTACAGAGGCTGGAATGCCAGGACTTTCTGTCTTGTGCTGGAGTTGAAAAACTCATTTTATATTTGCCCCCTTGTCTTCAAGGCCACGGAACCACCTTGTGCAAAAATGAATCACACACAAAGGCTTCCTGCTTAGTTGTCTGGGAAACAGGAGGGGGGAGGCAATCACTTTAATCTTGCTACAATTTATGGTCAAAGTTGGTGCAACGTCAGCCTGAATTCAAAGTGACTTCCATGTACACAGCCAACACCCAAAGCATCCAAAAACTGAAACAGTATCAAAATGGCTATGATCTTTCAAAAAAAAGAATTACACTGTCTGAAAAGTAATTAAATCAGTGAAGTGTGATCACAACCTCTTTGAATGCGGTAACGGGTAATGTTTCCACAAGAATCACTATGGCATATTAAATTATCCTAAATTTGCCGTGTAGGTTGGTGAGATGCATTTGAATAGTGAGCACGTCTTCCCCCTTTGAATAATTTGAACAATTTGCAGCAGATTGATTTTACAATAATCTGGACACTATAGATCTATGCTGCTCAGAATATCTGCGAAGTGTGCGGGGAGGAGGGAGGGGTCCAGCTGTTTTTGCTCACAAGGTGGGGGTGGGGTTGTTTGGCGGAGTGAGTAGACACTAGTGCCCTTTGTCCCTCTCTCTAGCCTGGTATGACTCCTGGAAAAAAATGGGGCCTGTGCCTATAAACTGCTGGTATGTTGAAGTGGCTGGAGCGAGTCGCGCATGTGTTGATTTAGGATTTATAACCACTGGACTCAGCTCCTCTGTGTTGGGTTAAGGTCTTAAACTCAACTTAAGAGTTGTGTGGTCACAGCTAAATGAGACATGATTCCTAAATCTATTAATCAAAGCAGCACTTTCCTGCCAAAGGAACAATTTGTACCTATGGATGTTATATTCTTATATTGTCTTGAGTGGAGTGTGAGGATTAAGAGTTCCAAATATGTTGTAAAACAGATAGCTTTATATTTTTTATATGTACGATTTCTAAGAGGTATGCTCATTGATTGATGTGCGGTAAAACCAATCAAGCTAATAATATTCACTTTTCAAAACAAAATACTTTGCCTCCACCTACAGGTCAGTTTGATGCAGTGCACAGAGAATTCAGTGAGGCAACTGAGGATCTCACACAAACACTGACAACCAAAAACTGGTCAATTAACAAAATAAGAACACTTGAAATAAAAGGTGTGATATAAATTACCTCGAGTCCAACTGATACCTCAAGTCGTCTCTGGGATAACCCTGCGGGGAGTACTGGTCCTCCTGAAAACAAATTCACATATACAACAACATTAATTGGGAAACACTGGTCCATTGGTAAATACAAACAGGCTTATACCCATCGCAACCAATGCAACAACAATGGACTGTGCTGTTAACTGTATGTTATGTTTAGGTTAGTCACACACACTGAGATGCAATTTATAGTTGTTTCGATTTGATCAGCTAAAAGTGATTAGTCTTATCATCGTTTGAACCGAACCTTACCTGGCTATATCTTTTTCAGATGGAAAAAATACCTGACTGTGATTTGCAAACTATGCATAACAAGCTTTTCTTACATTTCGTGGGGGTGAGGGATTTGTGTGAAAGTTGTCATAGTTGGAGTGGACATCATAGTAATGAAAATCTTCGGGTTGGTAGCTGCAGTCCTCGTGATACTCTCGTGCATCCTGGTGATTACGGGCCCCACCGTACCACTGGTCTTCACGAAAGTCTCGGTCTGACTCCAAACTCGGTCGAGGCACAACGCTCCGCTTTTCGACAACATTGACGACTCGACGATAGCTCACCTGACAGGACACAAAAATATAGATTTTAACCATAAAATAAATGAAGCCCATTGAATGTCAATATAGGATTTAACATGATCAAAAGCCCCAAAGGGCCAGTGCATAGCCTGTGTGTGCTGTTTTGAAGAACCATCATTAAGTAATCAACGTAATCAACCAAATTGTACAGAAATATATCATTTAAATTACCTTCTGGAAACCTCACAATAACCAACATTTTAAAAAGCAGTATTGTGATGTGTAACAGAATTTTATGTAAGAAAAAAAAATACACCCCAATTAGTCGAGGCAGTCAATGGCTGAGTCCAGATCTGCTAGAGGTTGTTGCCTGCTTAACAGAAGTGTATTTGATTGAAAAAAATGTTACTATTTAAAGGTCAGGTTGTCGTGTACCCATGGAAATTATAACAGGTTATCTAATTATTATGGTTTCGGGAACCATGACTCATCAAATCTTGGTCCTTTGGCAAAGCTTGGTGGGGGTAAAACGTTCATTGTGATGCAAAAGAGGTGCAGGACCTCACAAGTTTAGCAAGTAACGTCATTATTCTGGTAAATAGCAAGAAAAAGAGGAACAGTTCTATGTAAATGCGAAACTAGCAGTGTGTGAAAGAAATCAGTGACAGGGTGTGGAGCAGAGCTAGTAGCAGTTAAACAATGTGTGTTTACTGTAAAGACCTATTTATTACCTTGTTTTTTAGCTTACAATGACTTAAAGTAACATGTAATAATTTCAGAAACGCATATATTTTAGTTAAGATGCAATACTGATAACTTTAGTAACATGATGAATTCCCTTTGCATGACAAAAATCTTTGTTTGTTGTTTGCTAATCACCCACTCCATGTGCTTGAGGCAAAGACGGAATGAGTAATGTTGACTTCTCTTCATTAATTTGTGGTGACATGATTACTTTTCTTTACGGTAACCTAGTTAAAGGGGTTGGCTCATCTTACCCATTGGCTCGACTTAACCCATTCTCCCACTAAAAATATCTCAGGATGACACAAAGATGTCAAGAGAGCCTTCGGTGATAAAAGCCGTACACTGGTGTTGATGTGCCGTAAACAAAAAGACTTGACATCCACTGGAATTCATGTCTGGAAAAAGCTTGATATATTTAAGTTCTCAACTGAATTGAACTGAGCTGAATAGAAGTGCCTACCACTACTTCAGGAACAATAACAGAGTGAGGATCTGTTAAGTTTACTTAGTAATAACTGAGGGGGCTTTGTCCTACTAACAGACTTTGGCCTTGCAGACAACACTTACCTCTCTTGAGAACATTTCTTGATATGTCTGTCTTGTTGAAGGTCGATCTTGTCGATATGCCACTGCAAAAAACACAATATATTTTTCATATTTGAAATGAATGGTGGAAGAATATAACAAATTTGAATAGACATGGATAGTCGATAAGACCAGGTACTTTTTCAAACAATACTGCGATGCATAAATGACATTTTTGTTTTCAACTTCTTTAGCCAAACCACAAAATGAGCCAATGTGTCCGCTTTTAAGGATAGGGTCAGACCTTCACCCCAACCAGATGAATTCTGACAAACTGGAGATTTAAAAGGCCCAATATATTACACCTTTCTGGGATTTAATTTGAGGTATTGGTCCCCCTAAGATGGTATATCAGTGGTTTAAAATTGAAAAAGCTACTGCAATGTGTATTTCAATGTCCTCTCTCCTGCCTCTTGAGCTACTTCTCTGATTGACTGCACTTTGAGTGAAACGCGACCAGGCTTATCACCGGTGGAAGTCACGCTATGTTTGGATATGGCTTCAGAAGAGCAGCCACATATTAACTGTCAGTTACAACAGGATGTTTCTGAACAGTAAGTTACACCGTCCTCATGTTTGTTCAAGTTTAGCAGGATACGCTCATAATAGATTTGCAATGAGAAAGCAACATGTCAATAGGTGGAATGAAGTGATGCAGCCAAAACACTTTCAGAGGTCAAGAGGAAATAGAGGAGTAAAGGAAATATCAACAATAACACTGTTAATGGGCTCCAAAAATAGTCTATGAGGAAGTTTATATATAGAGTATATTAGTTGATTGAGAGTAAAATGGTAGGTAATCGTTTTCACAATGATTAGCATGGGGGGGAGAGAGAGTTTAGAACTTCTCTTATATAAAGGTTTCCTTCCTGTTTTAAAAAATATTAATATCTTTTGGTTGGGACTATGGTCAACAAAACATTTGATGGTCTCAATCTGACATAAAAAAACAACAACAATTAATTGTTTATCAAGACAATAAGCTGCAGATAATATTGGTACTGAAAATAATCAGGTTCTAAGAGTTGCAGTTGTAAAAAAAAATGCAGAATGCCAGTGTTATAACTTACTGTTGAATGAACCGGGTTAGTCCTGTGGGTGTGTTCCGGATGTCAGAGGAGAGAAGGATGAACCCTGAAGAAGGAAGGTGAAATCAGACTGAGCATGAACTGATTTACCGCACCCCAGATCTGTCACATGCACAGAAAGACATTTGTAACACACACACAAACTCTGACCTAGGTTCAGGAGAATTTCCAAACCATCTCTACCAGTAACGTCAGGACACTTACACACAGCACTGCTACTCAACTCTACTCTACTGGTTCACCTGGAAACTACCAGGCTAAGCATCCAGGAGAACGTGACCAGTCCACACGCGGGACAACAACAAGACTTCCGCTGCTCGGATGTTATTCTGACTGTGCGACAAGCTGCGGCAGCACTGTTGTTAGCGAACCTGGCTAGTTAGCATCGTAGCACAAGTCCAAAGAAGCTCACTCACCAGATGACGACGTGAACACTGCAGGCCACAAAGTGCATCTTACATGTTCTATGTTTACATCTGCTCAGCCTCTGCACGTGATATCAAGTTCCATCTTAGAGCAGAGTTTCCTCTTCCTGTTCGCGTGCAAATTAACCCACATAATCACTGTTACGGCTTCTTCTTTTTCTCTCAACTGGCAGAGGACACGCAGCGATGGTGCTTGGCTGCCGCCCTCTAGGTGTGGAGGCCTACTGCAACAACTTCTTCTTTTGTACGCAGTCTCTTCTACTGCTTCCTCCCCAGATGTTTCCTGCCTAAATCTCTTCCACCACACTCCACACTTCCCTTTAAACTCACTACTTTTAGTGCGGCTTCTATAATTCCCTCTATCATGTCCTTCCTTGATACTTCCTGCAATTAACTAGTACATGATCGAAGGTTACTGGTACCTGACAGTGTTCACAAAGGCCTGTTGGATGTTTCCCTATGATGGTGAATGGCCAGTTCAGATTGCTGTGCCCTATTCTAAGTCGATTCATTACCACCTCCTCTCTCCTATTTCCTCCTCTCTTTCTTTTACCTCTGTCTCCTCTCTTTTCTCCTGGTCCCAGTGTTGCTGCCACTCTTTATTGATTTCCTTCCATGCACTACCCTTTCCCTCTGATTTTGAAAGTTTCATTCTACTATAACTACTTCTTCTTATGTTATAATAATAATAATAATACAAATAATTAATGCTATTATCACTATAATATTTTATTATAGTTATTTGTATCATTATTACATTGACTATGTTTCTTAATGCCTTCCTCTTTGAACTATATTCATTACTTCTTCGTGTTATGACATCACAATCATGTCTTCCTCCATACAAGCCAGTGGTGTGGAGGATTTCAATTACTTTTTTTTAATGAAGTATGATTTAGAGGTTAAAGGCAGTCTTCCCCAGTTCTGATATCTTCCCTTATAGAATAAATTGCACACTGCTGATGGGCATGTTTTATTGTCTCATTCTGACCACCATGACGCTGCCCATCAGCCCAATTCTATGCCCACAGTGGCTTAACCTCAGTCCCAATAATTGAACTTGGTCTACCCTTCTTTCCCTCCGGAAATCTTATATTAAACCAAAGGCATAGTAGAGTAACTGTAGCATATAAGATCTGCTCTCATGGCTTATGACATATTTTTGAGTTTCCAATTTCATTTACAGAACACATCTCTAGTGAACCATATGAAGGCAATATAGCATTATTTTCCTTGAGGGTTGTTTTTTATCCATGTTGACTGATGCCTCATTCTTCATCCCTATAGCCTATGTGCTGGCACCAGTCTGTGGCTGGCACTCACATGAATCCCACACTGCATTCAGTTTTATGTATTCGGTACACTGACATCATTATCTCCATCACCACATCTGGCCTGGCCTGAGACGTTCCATGATTTATTGCCTCTAATGCAGCAAGATAACTAAAACAAATTACCCTTGACTTTGGCCTTGATTCTTCAATCCACGAAGGGTTCGGAGGATTGCCGTTTTCTCTGAAGTGAATATTGAAGTTTGACCAGAAAACCTTCACACTTATCGTATTTAAGAAATATGCCACAAATGCTACTTGCCAGTGGTTTCATTTCCAGAACCATCATGTAAATTTGTAGGCAGCGGACTCACACCTCATTTGGATGCTCACTGACTGCTTACACTGGATCTAACACAGTCTTCTCACTGATCAATCTTAGAATATAAAGATCTAAATCAACCTGCAGCTAAATATGTGTAATAGCAATCTGAATGGATGGATTTACAAACAGTATTTATGTAACTGTTTACTTGAAGTCTCCTTATTAAAGGCAGTCTACATGGAAAACTTTAAATTACTCATACAGAACAGTGAACCCTGTTTTATAAAGTTTACAGATTAATTTACAAATGTTGATATAAATAAACATGGCAGATATGGAAAAGCGTTGTCTCGATATATTCTTTAAATTCACATAAAGATCCTGTGATATTGGGGGTAATGGTTGACCTGCCGACATTTTGGATGGTAAAAATGACCAGAAATGGAAAGTAATAAAGTGCAAATACTTTGCTACAGAATTTAGGTGAATTTTACCGGTATCTGTACTTTACTTGAGTATTTATATACAGCTTTTACTTTGATGCACTTATTTTAACACAAATATCTAGTAAAATCTTCAAATTTTCAAAACAGGTGTTTAACTTTGGGTTCTAATGCATTTGAAGAGAATTATCAGTTTTGTTTTATTTTGCATGATCAATAGCCAATTTCCAAACATCGAGGCAGATTGAAACTTAAATAGACAATAACACAGAAAAGATGAATCCTTGTGTATCTGCAAGTTCACATCAAACACAACAGACATAACACAGCGCAAAAGATGTATCATGAGGAAACAGACAAGAGAGGGAGACGCATATGTCCATGAAAAGAAGCAACAAAATGGAAGAATTGATCAACATCAATGATATTGTCGATTAATTGTTGATTGTTAAAAAAGAGCAACACATTTCCCATCCCTGGCCTTGTTTAAATTAAGAATACTTCATTCAATAAATTGTACATATTTCCTCCTGGACAGTCTTTCAAGCTCACAAATATACTCTTGCTTTGACTCCTGTTTTCAGTCAATAGTTTATTTTATATTGTTTGACGTGAGAGTGGTTTAAGGTTGATCTTCTTCGTCTCAGTTTGCTGAGCAACAGATACAGCACATAGATAACCTTTGAGGACATTTCAGAGCCTGTACTTTTATACTTTACTTGAGTAAAGGGGTTGAATCATCACTGATACGTTGTTTTTAACACATGTATCTGTACTTTGAGTCATGACTGTGGACTTTACCATAGAAAGTCCCTCAATATCTACTCCTCACTATGTCGTTGGAGGGGTGGGTTAAGTGTTAGAGTCCACAAAACACATTTGGAGTTTCTGGGGTAAACAGTGTTCTCACTGAGGATATTTAGGCTAAAAACATAGTGTTCCAGTCAAATGTGAATGTCGGGGCCTACAGAAACTTGGATTAAAACCACAAGAGCCATAGTATGAATATAGTTTTATTTACATTTGAAGAAGTGGTCCCCATTTACTTTTCTTGTACTGGATTTGTTTGCAACACTGTTTACCCCCTGAAACTCCAAAAGTGTTTTGTGGACTCAAACACTTCACCCACCTCTCCATCTGCTTAGCGGTGAGTAGATAAGTGAATTCTTATTTTTGAGTGAACTATCCCTTTAGGACAGATCGTCTTCCTCTCAGTTTGCTCTGCACAGACACAGCAGGTACTGAACTTTTTGACTTTTGAATACATTTCAGATCCTGTACATCTATACTTGAGTAAAGAGGTGGGAATCAATACTTATACTTTCACTCGAGTTGTTTCTAACACAAGTAGCTGTCCCTCTACTTTGAGTACACACTGTGTGTACTTGTACCACCTCCGATCTGTACCACAGAGAACCGTTGAGCTGGAGGAGTGGACCCTCCATCTTCATCAGTCTCGGGTCACGTCTCCCACTGCCCCTGTGTTGTGATCACATGAGCGCGGATTGGCCGGGGGCCCGTCACGTGCTCCTCCTCCGAGTTTCCCCCGACAGCTGAGCCGCAGCCGCAGCAGCTAAATGCGTCTGTTCGCCTGCATCATCACAGCGTTTCCACTCGGAACTGTCACAACTTCCACAACATGGGCGACAAGAAGAGTCCCACCAGGTACAGCTGCCTCTCGAGCCGCCCGACGAGCACTTTAACCGGGTCGCCAGAGCCCGCACGGCTCGGTCAATGGATGGAGGTGTTGTACTGAAAGTCTTCATGGCGGCCGGTGTTAATACGAGGAGACTCTGCCGGTTTAACCCGAGAGCGTCTCTCTCTGTCTGTGACTTGACTCGTGAGCGGAATTTCCTGTTGTGTCGCTTCGCGTGCAGTCTGTGGCCCGTGTGTTAGACAAGCTTTGCTGCGTGTGGTAAAGCGTGTGTTTGTGTTTTGCTCTCTGTGTGCAGGCCGAAGCGGCAGTCCAAGCCCTCCGCAGACGACGCGTACTGGGACTGTAGCGTGTGCACGTTCAGGAACAGCGCTGAGGCGTTCAAGTGCATGATGTGTGATGTCAGGAAGGGCACGTCAACACGGTGAGAGACGTCATGTTTTCGAACTTAAAGGTTCAGTTTGTAAGATTCAGGTGAAAGGGATCATCTAATAAGCCTAGTTAGGTTTTCACTAGTGTGTCTCATCTGAATTGTAGTTGTTTTTAAAAACTCCAATGGGCCCTTCATATTTAAATACTATATATGTATATCAGGAGCAGGTCCTCTCTATGGAGACCAACATGATTCGTTACAGTAGTCCAAACTGAACAAAGTAAACACTTTTTTTTTAGTTTTTATTACAACTGAAGGTTCCCACAGGTTCTCCTGTGTTTGGAAGGGGAGGCTGAGGGGTATTCAGCTGCAACATGCAAATTCACCACTAGATGTCACTAAATTCTACACACTTAACCTTTAAACCTGCAGCCACTACGTCCTTCATTATAGCGAGGTTAACTTAAACTACTAAAGTAAAGTTGCAGGAATGTGAGATACTTCCTGTATATAACCTGTTTTAATGTTCACTGATTGATGAAACTGTTTCAAAGCGTTCTAAATCATCAACAGGGCCGTGCAAAACATCATGGGGGCCAAGTTGCCTAAGTTAAAAGGAAGGGCAGGACTCTACAGTGACATACAGACGTTTGGGCTTGGCGATACGGAAATAAATCAAATATTTTGTTTCGTATCAGTTGATATTGATATTAAATCAATTCACATTTTTGCTTCAGATGGTGAAAGATTAGTGGTGTTACCTGTTGTTCTGGGAACCTGCTATGGACACAATTTACAGTGCACGAGGCTACTCTCATTCTTATCAGACCTTTAACGGCCAAAATATCTCCACACTACCGAATTCCTCTGACTCTTCTTTTCCTCGTCCCTTGGGCTGTGTGTTGGTTTGTCTTCTTCTGTATCGCAGTCGCTCTAGTCTTCTCTCGTAATTTTCTCTTTTATCTCTCTCCCACTCTGACGTAGTGGTGTGCAAGGCTGCAGAAGCCCTAGCATGTGGGCTGTTGATGGCTGCTACTCCTACACTCTGTGCTGTGTGCGTCAATCTGACCTGAAGTGGCTGTAACTCTATTTCAGACAAATGATTGTTTGGGCGCTATGCTTTTCTCACTATCATTGGCTGTTCGTGTTGTGTGTCAAAACATGGATGGAAGGAGTTCTATCGACTATGTCTTATATTTCTGGTAAAAAAGTTATATTGTTCTATCAGCCAGCCCTAACAGTTGTGCACCTTTTAATTACACCTTTATATAATCAAGTACGCATGTCCACCCATGAAGATGTCTTATACTCATTAACAGACTCTTTTTTTTTAAATTTAATTAATTCACAAAGAAGATGGTCTTGCATTCACTTTTTCTACATTTATATATAGTGTGTATATACAGTATTGCATGTACCAATGCACATGCAGGGTATGCATTGGCCCTATGATAAAGTGACAAACAATGTTCAGGCATTTTAAACACTTTACCTAGTTGACAGCAAAGAGAACAGGTCAAGGAATTGTAGCCTTAATGTTCCTCTGCAGGGTGTTAGATCCAAATGCTGAAGGGCCTGGTCACACATATGCAAAGTGAGGTGGGTCAAAGTTCACCAAAGTTAAACTACACTCAAAGCCATGGTTCAATTTGCCTCTCCGCTTGAAGGGGATGTTTTATCTGCCGCCTCACTCTCACAGATTGGAAGTGAACGGAAAGACAAAGGAATTGATGCCATTAAAAAGTTGGATTTGCATTACGAAAATTAATTATTTCACTTATTTAGTTTAGCTTTTTGTGCAGCTTCAGTCCCTGCCACAGCTCAATTACTGCAGGCCACTTAAACAGTTTCAGAATGAAAGCTGCAAACCACATTACCACAGACCAAGTTAACAGAACATTCCAAACAGGCAGTGTTAGAACAGGTACTGCCCGAGTTGAACTTTAAAACAATAAAAATAACTTTATCTCTCTTCTCTTTCAGAAAACCACGGCCGGTTTCTCAGCTGGTTGCACAGCAAGCAAATCAACAGTTTGCACCCCCCACACTGCCAAAAAAGGACAAGAAAGAGAAATCAGAGAAAGACAAGAGCGATAAAGAACCAACACTGAAAAAGAAAAGCAATAAAAAGATCAGGTAATTAATCCACGTGTGAAAAGAAAATAGTAGAATATCTCAGTATTCCCTTTTCTGTGATATATAACTAAAATATTTTGTATCCTCTGATCAGTTTTCATGTTTTGTGAATTTTTCTCTTCACCAGGCCAAGGTTAAAAAACATAGACAGGAGCAGCGCCCAGCATTTAGAGGTCACAGTCGGAGATCTGACTGTAATAATCACAGACTTTAAGGAGAAAGCCAAACCCACACCCGCTTCTACAAATGCTGCCTCCGCAGACCAACACAGTCAAAGTGGCTCAAGCTCTGATAACACTGAACAAGGTGTCTCCAGATGCTCCTCACCCCGGGGAGAAGGCTCGTTGGTCAACGGAGAGACTCACTAACCTTCACACTCCCAAACAGCACAAGTGATTCTTCTGCACTCTCAACAGCCTCCACCAGAGATTAAACTTCATGCACATCTTTTTTTAGAATACTTTAAAAGCCAGTACGATAGAATTTTCTTCCATCTGAGGTTGTAGTTTTCACTGCCTTCCCATAAGGATTCAGAATATCAGAATTGTAACAGGAAGAAGTAATGGATGTTGTTGGAGCTGTAGCATATGATGTGGGGACTATTCCTCTCCCACCTCAGAGTTATGTTAGCCTCACACTCGGGCCTTGTTCAGACTTGGTTATATCTTCTGTTACAGGTGATCTGATCACAACTGGACAGCTCAATGTACAGTTGTGAATGCGCTGAGACCACATTCCTTTAGCAGTGTGAATGTAAATGACTCCGGAGCCATGTTGACGAACCACCTACTCATCTTGCGTCCTCTGACCCGCTACAGCTTCACAACGAATTTACCAAATTTTTGCACTTTTCAAGCTGTATATAGACAAACTCCTCAAAATGTCCATAAAATTGGGTCCAGATATTTACCGGGGGTTTCCCTTTTGCATATGAAGAATGCAGCACGAGATAATCTGGGTAAAATGCGTTCACAACAACATGGACATTTCAGGAACATTCAGGTGGGGATGGCACCTGGGAAGAGCATGCAGGGGGCAGGCCATGACATATATATTGTGCTGCAAAGCTCAGTGATCTTGTTTATAGCGCATCGACGCCAGCGTTGGCCTTTACAACCAAAAGCTCTCAAATCTCATTGCTTGTCCAAGTTGACATCTTTGTCAGCATCTTCTGATTCTCATCTTTTTCATCCTCAGGTTTTTGTATACTTCCAGTTTTGTTCTGTTGCGTGTTAGAAACGTCATCAAAATTCCCAAATGCTCGCTGTGAACTTTTCCCTGCTGTATTCTCACATGAGTTCACTCTGATATTCTGCTGGGGGGCTGGCAGGAAAAGTTCTAGAAAATGTCTAGAGTACCTTACTTGGACATTTATGTTCTCACAGCCCACCTGGAAGATTTCAGGAAAATGTCTAGTGCATGTCTGAAAACAGGCTCTCACTAACACATGAACAGCAGACACATCTGTTTATTGAGAGTGGGTGGAAGCAACATGATTAGGTCTTTAAAAATAGAAATAACATATGTTTCTATTTGCATATAGAGCAGGGAGGTGAGATCTTATTGAACGTTGTCTCTGGAGACACATGAAGATGCCTTCTATAGTCAGGTATGAACTGACGTCCTCAGAGCCGTTCACTTGTGATCAGATCTCTGAGACGCACGTTAAATCCCAATCTGAACAGGTCCTTGGTTTGTCGTTGCTGATGAGAATAAATGATGCATTGTGAAAGAAAATGTGAAGAATTCCCTCGGAGAATTGTAGTTTATCCTTGAATTTATTGCACTTAATGGCATCCTGTGTTCATGATAACACGTCTCAGCATTATTTCCACTTTGCCATTAACAGTAATTCATAACACTGTTGGTTACTGGCCTTATCCAGCTCTCATTTTATGACATTGGATGCAATAATTGTTTCACTTTCCAACATTTGAGTGAAGATATTGAACAGTTGTTCTAAGTATGCTTCTCTTTCACTTTGTAGAGTTGAGCATGATGTAATCTATAGAATGATTTATATTGTACAATGTTGAATAAAATAAGCTCTAGATACTTGGATATGTTTTTATTTTAAATGATTCAATACAAACAGGAACAGTTTGTAAAAAGTTTCCTTCTTATGGATTGTATGTTGAATTTGTTAACAGTATATTTTCACATCATGATTGATAAGTTCTATAAAATCAAAGCAGGAAACGTAACAGACATGTTTTTTCAATTGCTACGCTAGTACGGATCCGTCAAAGTGAAGATGAATCACAGGACTGTGTTTTATTATTACATGTCACTATTGTCCTTATACTTGTGAATTGGCATTGAATATATTATATCATTCTCTCTCTCTCTTACAAAGACACAGACTCTTTCTCTGTCACACACACACATACACTCTATGTCTCTCTCATATCAGCCTCACACAGACACTGTCGCTTTCAGGGATCTAACAAGACAGGCTGCTCTCCAAGGTGAGACTTTGCCGCTGGGCGATGGCACGTTCATTAATCTGCTGCTGAAGCACTTACGGACTTCTTTAGACTATGTTAGCAGGTCCGTAGACCTCGAGGAGGAGAGGAGAGAAGATTGATAAGAGCCATCATATAGAACCCTGTTGGTTCAGTTCAGCAGACTGCCTCAACTTTCAAACGAATCACACAACCATAGGGTTTCAAGCAGGCTATTTTGGAGCCCTACGCGAGATTTCAGATTGGCGCTTATTACCACTGATGTCTAAACTTAAGGATGGAAACACTCAATTCCAGTTTTTAAAACAAACAGATGATTATGCACTCTAATATTATGTTGACTCAAAAATAAAAAAAATAGATGAAAACACACTTTATACTTCACTCATAATATAAGGAAGCTCAACATAAGAAGTTGATTGCAAATGAATGCATTTCATCCTTTGGTCAGACAATTTCTTGTCGGTGATGCCTTGGAGATCTTCATCCTTTAGTTTATGTTTCTGGTCTTTTTAGCTTTGTGTGTTTATTCCTATGAACTGTCTGTCATGAGATAAATAGGGAAGATCCTGAGACCAACCCACTTTATTTAATAAAAGTAAAATGATAAAGCAAATTAAATAGTTGCATATAATCCTATTCTTCCAACAACACAAACACATGTCTCTCGCAGACACACATGCACAAACACACACACACACACACACACACACACACACACACACACACACACTATCTCTCTCTCTAACACACACTCACACACACACACTTACACTATATCTATCTATGTCTCTCTCTCACTCACAAACACACTCTCTCCCTATGTTTCTCTCTCTCTCTCTTTCTCTCACACACACACACACACACACACACACACACACACGCACACACACACACACACAGACACACACACTTTATCTGTGTATCTCTCTCTCTCTCTCTCTCTCTCTCTCTCACACACACACACACACACACCCCAAACACACACACCACATTGACAGATGGTTGATCAGACCGGATCAAACCCAACACACGTGTGAGTGAAGTGGGCGGGGCTGAAAGTGTAAACACCAACTGTGCTCTTCGGCTTAGCTCCTGACTTTAGAGGATCCACGGTGGGAGCTCGTTCACCAGATGGTGGCTAAGATCAACAAAAATGATTCTTTAGCGTTTACCACCTGTAACGCAAAATGCGATGCTACCTTCACGCATTTCTCCTGTGCGTGTTCCTCACCCTGTGCTCACTGCTCTACGTGTTCAGTAAACTAGCCTCCACCTTGGAGGACACGGAGGAGTGGAGGGACGTCAGAGAGCAGGGGATACCGGGGAGGAGCAGTCATGACACCGGGCACCTTCTCAGGAAAGGACCGGGGCTGGCAGGCCTCCGGGACCGCGGTGAAGACGGGCTTGACAGGTAGCTTAGCTTAGCTTAGCTTATTTTAGCTTAGCTGGCTGTGTCGCTTCAATTCATTTCAGCACTGACAGTAGCACTAGTTAGCTCTAGCTGCTAAGTTAGGGTATCTTTCAGATGAATAATGTGGGGAAAGCTAACATTCGCTACGGCTAAGGTTCACTTGTGTTACTACTAAGTTATTAAACTAGCTTGTTTTAGCTTATGGGCGGATAGTAATAATCAAGGCCTGGGCCATTTTAAATATAATGAATGTGTAATGTGCTGTGTTCCCCCCTGTCTGTATGTAGTTTTATGTGTTCAGAATTACATCTCTAATTAGCTAGCTCCTCCTAGCTAACGTTAGCTGGATACCCGATTAACCATTAACACTTAAGCTAACACACTCCTCATTTGCCTTTGGTTGGATTTAAAGCACAACCGTCTGTTTAACAACTAACTATGTAGTGGGCAGTTCAGGATACATCTAATCCGGACCCATCTGGTTCTGTTGTTCCAAAGTTAATGTGAATTTGAGGATCGCGAAGCTCACGTTTTCATTCTGACAGGTGTAAATCACTGTCAGTTTCTTACTGGAGTCCATATTGGAGACTGCCTGCTGATGTTTGTGGAGTGAGCTGCTTTTTGGACTCTACTCTTAGGTATGACTGATTTTGTGCATCTCTATAAAAGACCTGATTTATGATCCTCAGATTTCTATGTGCAACTTTCACCTGCTTCCACGTTCCACAGTTCAAAATAAAGGATGGACCTGTTGCTGATTTCCCAGTGTACCTTGTGCTTGAGATATGGAACTCATAGTCACCAGCAGTTTCTAGAAATCACACATGCTGACAACTCAGTCAATGTGATCATATAAACCTGAATCTGTAAAGTCATCTCATCATCATGAGGAGTGAAAGAGGACAAAAGAGAAGTAATGATCTGAGAGACAACACTTTGCATTACATCATAACTTTTAACTCTGTTATTTTGGTCATAGAATGCCTCTCTGACATACTCCACTATACAATTATAGAAATATATACAAAAGTAATGCAAAAAATATTAATGATTTCTGTGAAACTAGAATTTTCCATGGCTAATAACGATCAAACTGTAAATGTCAAATTGTACATCCTGTTTTTAAAGTATTTATAAAACTTTTTACACAGTTCCCTATTTTAACATTTATGCTGTTGCACAAACATACCACAGCAAATTCATTTCATGTGTAAGATTGCTTGGCAATAAACCCTTATTCAAAGTCGTATATTTATGGGGTCTGTCAATAAGTAATTGACAGATTACAGTAATACAGTCACGGGTGCAGCATTGGCTATAGCTTTCCTATCTTTCAAATTCTCAGTGTTATCTTACGGTTACAAAGAGTATGATAACATAGCTTTTATTGAATCTGTTGGCTACCATTTGATCTGCCACACTATGACATTTATACAGAGTTATGGTGGGAAATTATTTTCACAATATGTGACAGGCTACATATATGATTTCCAAAGTTGGTAGTGGTACTTCACAGGGAACACTTGAAAGCAGCACAAAGCACGAGTAATAATCCTTTTCTACATCTCTTCATTAAATCTAATGGCAGTTCCAACCCTACAGGGCCGAGTGTCAGTCAGCTGAGCCTCATTCCTCTGTTCACTCCTGATCATGTCACTGAATCCAATCTGTTTAATTTGTATAAATATTTTTTCTTCAATTATTGAATAATCTAATTTCGTCTCTGCTCGTAGAGTGAGGTCAGGTGCTGCTGTCAAAGAATCTATCGATGACAGGAGTCACCTGGCTGTGGTGGCCTGTGGCCCCAGGTTGGAGGAGACTCTCACCATGCTGAAGTCTGCTGTTCTCTTCAGCAAAAAGCCTCTGCACTTTTACATCTTTGCCGAGGATAATCTACATGTCAGCTTCAGAAGTGCTGTAAGTGTCCTTCCCATTGTCCTCTTCAACATCATCAGAACTTTCATGCACTTTGTTTTCATTTTATTGAGTTTTTTAAGCCACGGTTCAATTCTGACAAAACCTATCTAAATAAATTCTTTGATCTTTGTGATTATCTTCTCTTAAAGCTGGACTCCTGGCCCAGAACAGTTCAGACCAAGTTTAAATTCACCATCTATCCCATCACTTTTCCCGAGGAGAATGCAAAGGAGTGGAAGAAGCTCTTCAAACCGTGCGCTTCTCAGAGACTCTTCCTGCCAGTTAGTCTGGAGTCATCTTCTACATATAATGAATGATTTGTAATGGTTCTAAATGGGCAACACATTATGAAAATATTTGTGTTTTAATTCCAGCTGATCCTGAAGGAGGTGGATTCTTTGCTGTATGTGGACACAGATATCCTTTTCCTGCGCCCCGTCGAGGACATGTGGGCTTTGCTTTCTCAGTTCAATTCAAGCCACTTAGCTGCCATGGCTCCAGAGCACGAGGAGCCACGTATCGGCTGGTACAACCGATTCGCCCGTCACCCTTATTATGGCAAGACAGGCATCAACTCAGGTGTCATGCTCATGAACATGACTCGCCTCAGGGAGAACTTTTTTAAGGTAACTTTCGGGTAGATTCTATGTTATTATTTTATTATATTTAACTGTCTAGGAGTGTGCGCTATTCAAACCTCTCAGTTTAATATAGTTGTGCATCATACTGGTCGACACCATTAAAAACAACATATGGATGAGACGTCACTTTTGAAGGCACAGATTAAACAGAGTTTTTTCCATTGATTACCTAGACTTGGCCGGCTTGCCATATAAACATTTCAAAGGAATGTTAAATAGACAAGTTTGGCTCAAAGTTGATAAGACTATTACTACTATTTAATGCGTATTGTGTCAATTTGTCAGTTACCAGTAATAACTTAATATATTGTAAACAATATTCCATCTGTGGAGTATATAGTGTTAGTATATTTTCCAGTTCTGTTAAAAAAATCTACATTCCCTTAATTGGGAAGTATTTTGAGATGTGTGAAAACAGATCTTGGGGAATTAAAGGGTCTCGGGAGTAGCTGCACCACCGACATTGACCAGTTGATGTCACTCTTGTTATTTCTTTTTAATAAGCCTCACAATGAGCAGACTTGTTTGACAGAAAGAAACCGTGGTTGAGTTGAGGTGAAGTGTCAACAAAGGGAATTATTTAATAAAATTGCAGGTTTATGTTTTCCCGATGCAAAATAATATGAATGCTGTCTGAATCTTATTTTTCTAGAATGACATGACCACAGTTTCACTGCGGTGGGAGGAAATTCTGATGCCTCTTCTCCAGAAGTATAAACTCAATATCACTTGGGGGGACCAGGACCTACTAAATATCATATTCCATCACAACCCAGGTACACAAATATATTTTCAATATGCTCAAGACACAAACAAATCTTTCCTCAAGGACATTTTGGTTGTTCTTTTGGACATTTCCTATTGATTAAACAAATATTTGATTTGACTACATATAGTTATTTATAATAATCAGCCCTACCCTGCCTCTTGCTGCATTACAGAGAGCCTGTATGTGTTTCCCTGCCAGTGGAACTACCGTCCAGACCACTGTATCTATGGCAGCAACTGTCAACAGGCTGAACAAGAAGGTGTCTTCATTCTCCATGGTAACAGGGGAGTGTACCATGATGACAAGCAGCCAGCGTTTCGAGCCGTCTACGAAGCCATCCAAAAGGTAAGGAGAGCATCAGCTGGTCACAGGTCTGTGGTTTTTGTTTGAGCCCTCCCAGTAGAATAGAAAGAAAATGTGTATTTCCTGAAGGGCTCTTTTTTCTTAGCAATCACCAAGTCTTGCTGAAAGTTTTGAAAAGAATTGAGCATATTTATTCTTTCAAAGAAAATGTGTTAATGGTCCTTCACACAAATACAATAGAAAACGTTCAGGGATGTAGTATTCGAAAGGCTTTGTTCATTCTGGTGAATATTTTCTATAGACTTTCTCTCTGGTGCCTCTGTTTCTTTAGGGAACAGTTGTGGAAGCAGACCAGACTATTTGGAGAAACATTTGCTAGTCATTATGTTATCAATAGGCTCTCCAGGCCATTGCCTTTCTCTTATGGATGTTCCCATCCACCCGTACTTAATCAATAGTCTGTTAAACATTTCCGTCATTCTGTCTCAGCTCTCCCAAAGCAGACAAATCAGCCCTACCTGGTTTCGACCAGTGGAGGGTTTTGCTTGAGATGTTTTCAGCTGTAGTGTGAACATTCACTGAGTCTGTTGCACATCTGACACGTCTGTTTAATTCAAGGTGTTAGCTCTGATGTTTCCTTTGGGACATGACGTATTATCATTGTGTCAAACTGGTCCAGGAGCTCTGGATTCTTCTAGATCAGTTTTATTAGTGATTACACAAAACTTCCAGATGGATTACCAAGAAACGTGGGAAGGATATGGTATGATTTAGGGAAGAACCCATCCAATTTTGGAGCAGATCCAGGATTTTTTCCACTTTAACATTTGGAACTGTGTGAGGGTGTTTATAAAAGAGTTTTCTCTATTTCACAGAAAAAAGTGTTTGCAGATGGTGCAGATTCCAAGAGCAATTTGTATCAAGTTATTTTAAATGTGAACAAGTCGACATTCATGACCAAAATCTCATTAAGAACTGAATTTTGAGGCTCATTCTGTTCATGTTTATTATCACATATTGCTGTTTTTTATTATGACAAAGTTAAAATCAAGGGAAACATAATTGCTCACGGTGGACTGAGATTATTTTATGTTTTTGTTATTGTTTTAAAATCCCACAACAACACCAAAATCCACACTGCATTTGTCCATTACTTTCCCCAAAACGCATAGCTCGTCACGTTTGCTTTTCCTTTAAAGACCGACTTATTTCTTGGTTGTGTTTTGACGCCTTTTAAAAAACATTTTCAGAATGCTAGCATCCTGAATGACACCCAGCAGAGCAGTGCCAGTGCATGGTTGGCTAAAGAGAAGGATCAGTCAGACTTGCTTTAAATGTTTTTCACTTTGTTATTGCATCATCAGTGACCGTCATCACTGAGCAGGAAAGTCTCTCTCTCTCTCTCTCTCTCTCTCTCTCTCTCTCTCTCTCTCTCTCTCTCTCTCTCTCTCTCTCTCTCTGTTTCTCTCTCTGTTTCTCTCTCTCCCTCTCTCTCTCCCTCTCTGCACACCTTCGATCTGCTCTTGTTGATTTCAGCACTCTGGTCAACATGCAGGCAGGAAAGCAAGGGAGGCTTCATTAGCTGGTCTCCATCCATTACCGCCACAGGGCCCAGCCTGGCCACTATCAGTGCGGGCAATGTTCTCAACCATTAAGTAAACGAGCAGGCTTCATTATTGGGCACTCGGCCCCCCCACGTCTCCATCAGTCTCTCCGACAGCACAGACACACAAACTGCATCCGAGACAGCACATACAATATTTCACTTGATTTTCAGAGGTTGAGGAATGCTTCTCTTTGCCATTTGTTATAGTGAAACGTGACCTGTATTAAGTAGATAGATGTAAGATACGGAGCTTTGTAGTTTATCTTATTACACCAGAGCCTGGTGTAGCTGAAGAGTGTTTCATCCTTTTGTAGTTATACGCCACGTTTTGTTGGTGCTTTTATCATTTCTTCCTGTTGGTCCAGCTCCTTCGGCCCCCCACCCACATTATTCCCACTCAGCCCTTTGAGGACAGCATCCGAATGCCTGGAGCAGGCAATTCTGAGGGAAACTCATTTCCATTCCACCAAGAGCTCCTTAGTCAGTCTGGCTCCCATGGTGGGCTCGCCCAGCTAGCCGAGGAGCTCGCAATAAAGGGCACTACCATTACCCAGCCAAGCCCACAGAAGAGTAGTAAAAATTTTAGTGCTGATGCTAGTTTGAGACATGATGGCTGTGTGTACAACGTACCAGCAGCATCCACATAAAAAATCGATAGGAGGCTGTTAATGGTGTTTTATTGCCCACTGCACTATATGAATGATAATAAAGAAAGTGTGCTTTGAGTAACTTGATGCCTGGTGAAATTACAGGCAAATCAGTGCTGTAAAATAGTGATTTCCTTTGCATTTATACTAGAGCTTAAAAACAATGATTTACCTCGTTTGAAAACAATAAAGAAAATGCCTGCATCTTGATTTACATTATGCATGGCACAGAAGTGTTGTTATCAACTGCCAGAAGAGCTTTACTCTGTGACACAAGAGCCTTGAATAATGAAGCTTATCTGTAAGGCTGCAGTTGAAGCTCTCCCCACTGCTGTAACACCTCACTGAGCCCTTTGTTGTTTAGTTGGGATAAAGTATTTATCATCCAAGCCAAATGGGAATCAAATGCCGAACGTTTATTAATTAATCTGATTTGAATGCAGTTCTTATTTTGCTCTTAAAGACTATCACAGGTATTAACTTAGATGCTTTTGTTTAAAGGAGATTTACAGATATTCAGGTTCATAATGTTAACCAGGGATGTTGCTTAGAATTTCGATTACTGCATCCCGATACTGAGGAAGTATCAGATGAATTACTTACGAGGTGCTCGTTGTACAACACACTAATACTAAAGGACCTTCTGTGATCATATGTGTGAAGTCTGAAATCTAATACTTGCTTGTGTTCCTTTACATCACAGTACCAGTTTGGCAAGAACATGGAGGCGTTCCTGCTGCAGCCTCTAGAAGAATCCCTGCAGACCACCACACACACCTACTGTGGAAGAGCCAGCCACCTTTTTACCAAGAGGCTAAAACAGAGCATCATCAACAGGACGTCGCACAAAGACGACAACCCTGCCCGCTCTTAAATACCACTCCATGAATAACGTCTCGCTGGGTGAAGATTCTTGGATTGAAGACACTCCTGTGGAGTCGATGAGCTGGACGAGAAACAGCCTCAGGTCAAAACAGAATAATCATCTGTTTACGAACTATATATCAAGATTGTTTAAATGAGGAACATTTGTCTGTCTGTGTTTATTTTTTATTTGAGTGAAGTTAATGATGGTACCTATCTGTCCAATGAACACAACAAATGCTCCATGGTGGAAAATGTACTGAATCCACTTTGCCTTGCAGAGATTTTTGACATAATATCTGAAGATAAATACAGGTATTTTCAGACAATCAGGTTAATAATAATATTATTTTATATATAATATTATTGTTGTGTTTAGCGAAAGATCCTGCCATCACATTGTAAAAAGTCTCCAAGGTATTTGTGAAAAAACTACACTCCACAGGGTACTAAAATAAGATCTTTCTTATCCAGACTATTTTATTAGATTTGTTTTAATATAATTTTTTTAATACAGGCTTTGTATTGGTCTTTTTGACTATGCAGTATCATAGAAAAGTGTTGTTATTTTGTTAAGGTACTTGTTAGCTGCACAAGAATGATTGTCTTTATAGAACATGAAAGTATTCATCAACCGTACTTCCAACTTGTAGAGCAGAATTTGATCAGTATTTGTTGTTGTTTAACATGTGACAGGAAGCACTTTGATCTATCACCTAAGACTAACCTTTCATGTACTCTGGTATGGGAGTTTTTTTAAGCATTGCTTGCTATAGAAGGATTTACACGGCATTAAAATCAGTTACTTGTTCAATGCTGTGTCCGATCAGGAAAAAGGATCTCCAGCCGCTTCTCTTTGTGAAATCAGAAATTAATAATCTCTTTTTTTCTGTTCAATTTATCCTTGTTTACCATATATGTCAGAAAATCAGTATCAGATTGTTTTACATGAAAGTCTCTCCTTTCGTTTCTTGTAAAACAGTATCGAATGTCATCAAGACTCATCCTGCACTTGGTTCATCCAATCAATTGTGTAGATTCTGTTTGAACCTGAACATTTCATAAACCTTACCAAGATCACAACAGTGTCACGGAGAGCTGCTAGTTTCTAATCAAGCCATCAAGATTGGAACATTTGCACTATTGATTAAAGATTGTAACAATGTAATCAGATATAAGAAAGCAAAAGCTGTGGTTTCAATGTTTGACAGAAGATCAAATGTATAAACATTCAAATGTGTGGGAAATAGATATTTTATACTTTTTTGTACACTTTGAGATGATTAAACCGTTTTATTGTTAACATGATACTGTTTGTAATGGCTGTTATTAATGTGTGCTTGCAATGAGGATTAATTGAAAACGCCCCACATCTCTGTGATGTGGCTTGCTGCCTTAAAAGTAGATAAATATATTCTTGGCTGTAAAAACTCTTTTAAAGTATTGATGAAAAATAAATGCAATAGCCCTGCAGGCTACTTGTTGCCCACTCACTCCACACAAAGTCTGAGCATGAGCCACGTCCGAGAAGGCAGCAGCAAGCTGAAAATAAGAAATCAATGTGTGAGTATGAGGACTTTAGAAAGTGTTAGATGTCCAAAAAAGGAGCTGATGTGTCTGGGTCAGTCGCCTCTGGCTCTTCATTTCACAGGCAGATTGACGGACGTGCCTGGAATCCGCAGTAGGTCTGCATGATGAATTTAAAATGGTCTGAGGAGCCTTAGATGTATCCCCCCTTTTTTCTTGCCAAGGAACGGGGAAGTGAGCAGCGAAACATTTTCTGTGTTTTAGAAATCTTAAGCTCAATTTCATGATGTGGAACCTCTCAAAGCAGAGTTTCTCCAAAAGATGTGCACATTAGACAGTTAGTGGTTGTATTGCACTGTAAGAACAGTAGAATTGGAATTTTGTTTATTCTGGTTTTGGTCAAAATGGTCGATCATCTGAAGCCTGAGGATATTCTCCTCCTACTCAGGGTTGGATGACCTGCTGTAGTTTATAAGGATGCTTTATGAATTGGCTCTGGTCCAAGATAGAAGTTTGCCTTTTACTACTTTGTCTATTACTACTCCCACTTACAGAAGAATCTTCAAAGGTTAGGCAAGTGCATTTCTTGATTTGCTGTGTGAATACAAAACAAATCGAAGGCAAAAAAGAAAAAAAGGTCAACATATTTCTCCTGTGATTTACTGTGAAATGCTCACATATATTATTGAACACCTTTAATTACCATGCTCTGTAAGATGGATGTTTACAACTGCAATATGTAAAGCATATTCAGTTTTTAGGGCGAAAGGCTTACGATGTTACTGCCTGGTTTTACTCCCCCTGAGTATGATGGTAATTGAGCTCTCATTCTCTTTCGGTCTAACAGGAACTGCCAATGGATTATTCATGTTATTGCTTGCACCACTTGGCATCAGTGATGTTTCAATAGCGATTTAAAGCTCAGGCATAAACAGTTCAGAGGCAAATGGCCCAACACAGAGTAAAAAGGGTCACAAAGTAAGGGCTATGCATTATTAGGCAGTGCAAAGTCATCAATGTCCTCTTGACTTGAGGAAAGTAAATAACAGTTAATGTGCAAAGGACATTTAGAGTGTCAAGATGGCATCATGGGGTTAATTACATCTGCTACCAGGTGTAAGAATGATATGTACTCACTCCGATGATGTATTCACATATTCCCACTCATAACCTGGAAGAAAGCAGAGAGATAATATGTGAGCAGACCATGCACAGTTTTCTAGTGCAAGTTGGTTATAAAGCAAAATTTTACTTTACATTGTTACTAGGGTAAAACTGTGTATGTGATTTGTAACTGTGAAATTCACAGAGAGCGATATGTGACCTTATATTGTGTGTTGTACCTCATCATTGAATTTAAGTATAATATTTTGCATAAGACAAAACTTTCAGGGCCCCTTAAAACTTCATGGGGTCCCAAACAAACTTATAAACTTAAATCCATTATTTTCAGATTAGTTTGCTTTTCATAGGTAAACTGAAATGACAGATGAGTATAAGACTCACCTGAATCTAAAATAATCATATATCAGCATGCAGAAAGCATCAAAAAACTAAAATGTTCAAGCTAAATTGTTCGAATAGAGATATTCAAGAGAACACGTAAAAGTATACAGTGTAATAATATAAAAATGAAAATAGAAAATCAAATGAAAATACAGAGAAGATTATAGGTATATAACCCATCCGAATAACACGTTTAACAATAGATGGAAATATTATTTTTAGAGAAATATTAACTGACTAAAGTACCAACAGAAATAATACATAACCAACAGAAACTGAGCAATATAAACATTTATTTGAAATGCACTGGTCACTTGATGGATCTAAATCCTGTGTTCATCTGCTGCTACTTCGGTTCCTGCATCAAACCAACTCAGGTGATGTGTTCTCTGTGACGTTTCTCCGACAGTAGGTCTATCAGACTTATATGAGTGGAAACCGCTTTCTACTGGCACTGATAAGATCATCTCAGACACAATCATACAGTTCAAGTAAACGTGATCAAACTGAAATGTATGACAGCGTTTATTCACAACAGAGTTAACAACAGAAACTTTTGTAAGTAGACTCCAGAAACATGACATGCATCTTTAACTAATGGAGTGCATACCTCCACTACGGCTCAACAGCCCCCTTAAATTGAATCATGCCGCACCAAATTGATCACACTCATAGATATCAGTCCATTAAGTTTGCCGGCTTTTGTTCATCAACATTTATGTATTATTCCCGAAGAGATCTGCAAAAATGTAAAAAATAAACACAATTTTAAAGGAAGGGTCTCAAAATTCCCTGATCGGGCCCCTGTTCCGGATCCATGCCAATTGGCCCAATCCTTCCTTCCTCCCAATTTCAAGAAAATGTATTCAGTAGTTTTTGCCTAATCTTGGTAAAAGACAGACAAAAGGCAATAAAAATACAATGTACTTGGTTGAGTTAACCAATGAAGGTAGAAAATGGGGCAACCCCCTCCCCCAGAGTTTATAGACTCATGGAGGAGTTAAACCAGCAGGAGTATGAGGCTTCTCAGAACCTGCTGGAGGTTGTATTGATGGGAGACTGGGTGGTTGTTTGACAGTAGGTTTGAAAGACAGAATATCAATAGAGCAGTTATGGTGTGTCCACTGTTTATTTGAAGTATATCATCCAAGCACTGACAGGCTCACAGTCGGGCAGACAGCAACAACATCGGTCAACATGACAACATTGAAAAGCAAATGCAGTGGTGAAGGTGAGAGTGAGAAGAATTTCAAAACATGAGAGAAAGATCTTCATAGTATGGAGGAGTGGAGTTGGCTGATGATTGTGTGTTTTCAGCCCACATAGAGTCCTTTAATTCATTATCCATGACAAAGATATATATGAATCTAGTTCAAAGCATCCTCTACGAAAGGCTCCACACACACGCAGTACAGTTTGATAAGATCTGAGACCTGACAGGGAAACAATTAAGATAAAGCCAAAAGATGACTGAGGCTTTCATCGAGAAGACGTATTACTCAGTATGTTACATGACATCAGAAGCCTTACTCATCAAGGGCACTTCTAAGATGAACGCCCGGTCTTCACTTCAATCTGCTCATTTCGCAGGACAGCACTTCTCAATGAGGCTGAGGTTAGTTCAGATGTGAACCCGACAGCGAGCCATGTATCTTGTCAATTTGATGAACAGAATGAAGTGACAAACCAGAGCGAGGATGAGAGGAAGGTAAGAGGTTTATCAAAACGGAATGGACCAGGTAGGAAAATCTATTTTCCCTCCTTGTGCATCCATCTCTGTGCTCCCCGTCCCTGCTTGGGAAGGTTATCATTAACCAGTGAACATTTTGATCAATAATACATTTGCTCGCACTGCTGAGACAGGTATAATCGTCCTGATATGTCAAGATTTAAAACAATTAATGTAATTTACGTTGGACATTAGCTATGCATGGATCCGTCAGTATCATGCTGGGAAGTGAATTTGCCCCTGTAAGCAAGAGGGGAACTATGCATATGCAAATATAATGAAATAGCTAGTTCGAGCCTGTAGTCAGACATGGATATCATCTTGTCGAGTGTTGACGTTCAATTTAACCAATTTATGAGATGGAAGCTGAAAATGGTCTGGATGCTGACTGAGCTTTAATCTCAATCTAGCACAGGGTCTCATCTCAGTGCAGTTATTAATGGACTCGAGTGGAAATTAAGATTCTTCGTAATTTCCTACATGTAAAAAGATTACGAGCTTACATCCAAGCTCGTTCTCAAGCTGTACATAACAATGACGACGCTAACACGCCGATGTTTTACAATTATATTCTATACGACTACATATCCTGGTTTAGTATGTAAGCAGGCTAATACTTGCTAATTAGCATTCAACACACAAAGTATAGCAGCAGATTTTCATTTGGTCATAAACCAAAGAGTTGGACAAATTAAAATTTAGTCCAATGACGACACCACATGAAATGTCAGGGATTCACTAAATCAGCACCATTCGTTCCGAGTGGGACATAAATGTCTTCAACCAAATTTCATGGTAATCAATCCAACAGTTGCTCACCTCACAACCATGAATGTCAACTTGCGGTGGCACAACATGAACTGTTAGGTTTCTGTGTTAAGGGCTGTTGCACATGAGGATTTTCAGCTCTTAACCGATGTTGGAGACCACAGCCATAATGACAGATTAACAGATTTTTTATCTTACAATCTTCAGACCACAAACTGGACGATGTGACCAGAACATCAGACCACACACTTCCCGAAGTCGTATACAGCCCGAGCTGGAGCTGAGTAGTAAATGTATTGTTGTTTATAGTTGCAGACGTAAAAGTACGCAACATCTGGTTGGTGATGCTTCCCGGTCATCTAGTCTCTCTCGCACTCTCTCTCCATATCTGTCGGAGCTGATTATCGTCCAAAAGTCAGAACTGTCCAAAAAAAGAGTTCTCAAACTGCAAACAAACCGAATCATGATCGATTCTCTTTTGGTTTGACTAAACTTTGGTCTGTTGGTCCAAACTTGTTATTTTAGATCGGACTAAACTGAACAAACAACAAGTTTGGTGTAAGAGCTTCCAGAAGCTCCAACACACTGAGAAAGACAGGTTAAAACTAAGCAGCACAAAATAATAATTACACCAAGTGCGAGGTAACACCAGGGAACAGGGAAAGGAACAAAACAGATGAACTGACAAAGAAGACCGTGGAGCACGGAGACTAAATACACAAGGGAAGCAGGCATAATTGGACACAACGGGAGCCGTCAATCACTGAGGCGGGAAACCAAAAACAGACAGGAAATAAAACAACCAAAGACAAACAAGATGAGTCATTTGAAAGAAAAACAACTAGCAAAATAAAAGTCTAATCAGACAGCCTTAAAAATCCCAAATGTCTTTCCAAGTCCTTAACAGGCCAAATTCTAAGAAAACAAGTAATTTTAATGTGTTATCTGGGCGACATGATTGCCATACATACAAGAGGCTAGTTGAGGTATTTCAGTATGGATCAAAGAGGGGAACTGTCACACTGACACACATACATTGCCATTCCAAGAGCAACGCATCCAATGAGTTAAAAGGTTATTTGTGAATTAGCTTTTCTAAATTTCTTAAAATGGGTTCCTCCAGGAAACGGACGAGGAGCTACATTAAGGAAACATCCTCATTGAGTTAAACTGTGCGTGGATCAATACTTCAACAAATAATCCATACCCTAGCTACCTGAGGTTGCTGGCTCCTCTCTCATCACTCAGCAGCCATAAACCACAGCTCAAAGAGCTTCCATATTGACCCCAAGGACTCTTGGTTCCTTTGTCATCACATACGAGATAGCGAGGCATGTTTTATAGATGCATAACATTCAAACACAAAAATAAGGATGTTATTACTCAGTCTCCCTCCATATTGGCTGTTTATGGCCCGCTTGAAACAAATGTCATCGAGATTGGAGTAATACCAGCTGTATTACCACTCATAAAGGAAGATATCAATCACTCCGGCTGACCTTTTTTCTCCTGATAAAGTGTCTCATCAATGAGCTACATCCCAGTGCCTGAGGGCTGAAGGGCTATTGGTCGAAATCAATGCAGTGCCAAGTATTGTTAGTGGACAACATGCCCATGATTCAATACTCCACACTTTCTTGATTGCATTGTACACACCAGTGACAAGCAGCATTAATGGACTGAGCAGGTGATTCATGGTAACTGAATGACTGACTGCTATTAGGGGGCGTCCGCTTTCATGCACCAGCATGGCGGTAGCATCGGTGGACATAAATCGACTGTGACTTGGCCAAATGCCGGGAACGTGTTTGCGTCTGCCTGCATGCAAATGAGTGTGTGGTCATGTCTGTGTGCAATTGTTGACTTTTGGGAGGCATTTCCAAGACAGCAGGTTTTATTTACAGGAGTTCAGCTGGACCCCCTGTGGCCTGTATGCTGTCCTCTCCCCACAGTGACTTCAATTACAGTGTGTGTCCTTTCGTCTTTTTTTTTGTGTCGCTTTAATTGCTTAATAATTACACTACACGGAGCAAATGTTTTTCTGTGCAAATGATTTTTGTCTTTTTAATCTGTCCCCAACCTCATATACTGTAGGTCATTTGTCTTCCCCATGCATCCCTCCTCTCCTGGCGTCTCCTAATGACTTTACCGTTCCTATAGGCCCACACACAGAGGTTGTCTCATTGACTATTGGAGCAGCTCGACCTGCGTGAGGAACCTTTAATTGTTTTTACTGGATTCTGACAGCGGATGACACATGATGGATTTGCCTGGAACACTTATCTCTGACACAGAAGAAGGACAATCTTCGGATACATTCACGGTCAAATGAGAACTTTGGCAAAATGCTGCACAGTCAGACGAGACCAAAACATTTTAATGGCCGGATTTCCAAGCTTGTGTTTTAGACCCAGAGAAGTGTCTCTCATTTGGAGTTCAAAGTACATTCAGAAGAAGTCCCGAAGGCTAAATGGGCTGTTCCATAAAACTCCACAATTTACCACAAATCTCTCTCCACCTCGTGAGCAGTTGGCTGTGATGGAAGTGTTAAATGAGCTGGGCTTTCTGTGAGAGCATCGACTTGTCCCTCATGTAAAACCTATTCTACAAAACCTAATCTCCAACTATATTTTAGCATTTTAGTTCTTTCACTCTAAGGAATTTACAACACTAAAATAGATCAATCAGACACTCGCTTCAACGATGAAATTTAAGGTTACCTAGCTGCAAAATGCATAATGAGCTGTAGGAGTCAACTAAGCAATATACCACAAATTGCTCCATGAAAGCCATTTTTCAGATTCCCCTATTATACTTCAAGGGCACTTTGACCACCACAACACAGAAATGGTTCCTCATCAAAGCTCCTACAAGTCATTATCATTATTTATGCATGTTCAGAGGAGTGAAGGGCCTAATTTTTCATCAATGTGACTGATAATAGTTGAGTGTAGGTTACGTGAAGCTTCGATAGAATATTTCTCAAGAAGGCCTCGTTTTATCAGGTGCCATTCCTCACCCCTTACAGGAAGAATTGTATAGAAGACTTCAATTGAAAGTCAAGTCAAAGAACCATTAAAAACAATACTCATTCCAAATTAATTCACATTAAAAAAAGTTATAATTGAAATATCCTAAATTATTAACACTTGTTCTTCAGAAAAATTGATGTTATTTTGGACCAGGTTCACTGTTCAAGACAGTGAACCTCAAGACAGTTGCCAATGAAAGGCTGTAGGTGCCTGTTTTAGTGGAAACCAGAGACCTGTTTGTGAACAGGTCAGTGGTGAGTGAGGGCATCACACTGGTGGAGAAGGCATGGACTGCCTGAGGGTCCCCTGAAGCATTAGATGTGTATCAGAAGGTCAAAGGTCAGGCCCCTACAGAGGGTCACAAAATATACCTTTTGAAGGCTCTTAAAGGTTGAGAGCTACAGGTAAAATGTATTTTATTAGGTTATCGTAGGTTTTATTATGTAACATCTATATCAACAATTTTAATCCAAATTAATAAAAAATCTCAAAAATAAGCGAAGAGAGTCAATTTTTCCCCATGAAATTAATTACATAGAATCATAAACTAGAGCAGCAAGAACCACCAATGTGTACTTGAGAAAATGGTCCACTACCATAATCATAAGTCAACATGAGTACAACAATCGTAAAAGCCAACTTCCTTCCCCTAAAGGACTCTTAACTACAAACATGTACATTCTTCTGTGCAGCATATTGTTCTGAACTGTGTGTATTCTCCCAGAGGAACCTTAATCCTGTGTTATAGTGTTATAGCCAGGCCAGATTTATTTAGCTGGGCTGAGTAAACTGCAGTTTGATAATAGAAAAGGCTGTTATTCCATACAACACAATGTGATCACTAATTATTAGTGGGGAAACATTAGTTTCACATAGTAGCAGACATTAAAGAAAAGCAAAAAGAGGACATTATTGTCTGGAGGAAATTAAAAGCAAGAGAGGAGACACTGCCTTTATTTAAAAAGTTGTCCATGACCAGAGAATAACTAGATTTCAATTAAAGGAGACAATCCTTATTGTCATGGGACCCAGCACCAGTCACTGGTATGTGCCTTCAGGGTCCGACTACACTGTTTCATTATCTCTCTCCTGCACTCATGGATTTCCTTTTACCTTTGCCCGTTAGGCATTCAATGTTCCCTTCACTCGATATCGCACCTATAGAGGTGTTCAGGAAAAATCCATTCAATGCTGTGATGTGGAGTCACTCTTGATTGTTATATTGAGTGAAACATTTACACTTTGTGCACTCTTCTTTTTAGGAATAGATAAATAGATACATTTAGTTGCTCTTCATATACTGTAAGTATATCATCTCAAAGCAGAAGTCTCACAGTGCTTGAAATGAAAATATCAACTCATAAATTGCTAAAGATAGAACATGGAACAACCTGATTGACATAATTCCAAATACAAAACCATGAAATTATGACAGACTATTTGCACACGGCCCAATACAGTCCATGAACAAATGTATGCAGACTGCAAATACCATTTGACATTTCGAATAAAGATTGAATTCATTTATTTTATGAAGGGTTGGAACATTGTATGACATGCGAATGACGATTTAATAAGAAGATTATGTTCTAATCCTGTTTGCAGATCACTGAGGTCGACTCTGTTACATTGACGGATAATCCAGGAAGTTTCACTAACGACTTGCCAACCCACAAAAACTGACATGATAATTCTTTGTGCCATTAGTGTCTGAAGTAAATATTCAAAAAAGAGAGATTACGATTATAAGGTCAAAATATTATGAGAAATAAATTGTACTTTTTATTAGAAACAATTCAAAATATGTTAAGAAAGGGAAAATCAAAGGAAATAAGCAGCAAGGAGAACCTTTGTTTGCCACAGAACCAAAATCCTGATTACGGATCTCACCGGATCTTTGAGAAACCATGAAACCACTTTGAATAGCACACAGATTGCAGTCACCCATTACCAAACATCTCCTCGGCCACAATAGAGGCAATTTCCTCCAAGTCTGTGGGGTTCTTTCTTTGGAATAGAGTCAGTTTCATGCACAATCTTTTCAAAGTCTTGATACTTAGGATAGTGTGGTGCTGATGAGCCATAAGATTAAGTATTTTGTTATTTGTGAAACAGAATACTCAAGCATTACTTCACAAGATGCTCCACATTTCTCATTTGAATACAGACGACCGGCTGATTGTCTGATTTTGCCTCTAAAATGACACATTTATTCTCGACATTTCAGATTTATTTCCCTTTAAGTGGCCCTAATACTCCATTGTATTGTACAAATATAGAAACTCATACATAGGCTGATAGAAGCTAAATAGCAACTGAGTCATTCTGTAAAAACAAACTTGTTCGGTTGAGAGCGTGGGAAGGTCATCAGTCCAACAACCTGCAACATGGTATGTAAATACGGGCATTAACACGGCAGGTAAATTCAATCTGGGTGAGGAAAATGAAAGAGTAGCTCTTGACGCTCCCTCATCCTTACTGCCGAGGTCCTCTCGAGCAAGGCTCTTATTGAGCTGCTCACTGCTTACACAGATTATTCTGGTTGTACTTGGCAGCTTCTAGACATGAATGAGTGAGTGTGAGCTGGGCTTGAAACTTCTGAGAAATATTTTAAAAAAGTGTCTGGTACATACTGGCCTCCTGGCAGTGGAATCCGAGATGTTATAAGGTCAACATCAGAATATGAAAGGTTACACATGCAGACAGGTTTGACTTGGACAAGAAAAACTTCATCACCATAGTTTTCAGCTCCTGGAAGAAGTTTCCAGTGTTTCTTAGTCTTCACCTCTCGAGGACTTGAGGGCATCAAAATAACAAGAACAAAACTTTCAGACTTAACTTTTCAAGCTGAGAATTCACATCCTGGATAAAATCAGACACTGAGGATCACAGTATTGATTTAGGAGATATATAAATATGATATTTATATATATATATGATTGATGTCTTTGACTAAAGTATTTATTGGTTTTTCTCATTGTGCATTTCATATGTGACACATTGGAGGCCTGTATATGGTAAATGCAGCTCAGCAGCCTGAAGACCAATTCGTGGAAACATCAACTCACTGGGTCATAGTAGTTTCATTAAAAAGATTTAATAAGGCAAAGCAAACCGATTTGGATGGTGCATTATCATACACTGTCATTGTGCTTTATGAAATTAAAACAGTTTAAAAGTACATACTAGATGCATACAAAAGTTTAAAAAGAGGAAGAACATTAAACAAACAATTTAAAGTATAGAAACTGTATACAAACTATTATTGTAGAACAGAAAATGTCTAATTAAAACAGATTTGATATCCATTGTGTCAGCTGGTTCCACATGTCATCTCACCCTGTTAGATTTTAACATAGGCACCATGAGCTGACCAGCTCCAGCAGATCCAAACGCCCTATCAGGCCTATAGTCAATATATTTATACCGGCACCAGATTGGACCGGCAGGATAACACAGGCGAGGTAGCATTGTGTAGCCAATATAAAATAAAGGTTTTCTGTGGATCAATAGAGAGAGGAGTTAACGTCCTGTTTAAATAGACACACAACGTATCACCTTTTCAACTTATTACACCATAATATCGATAAACCAATGACCATTTAAAATCACAGGGTATTTGAAATCAATGTTAAGGTAACTGGAGGAGAGTGTAAAGACCGGAGAATAAGAGTAAATAGATAAAGAGGAATATGAAGACCTTTATTTGCAGAAACTTTCAGTGCAATAGTGGGAGTCAGGATAAAAGGAGGATCACCTGCTGACAGCTAGTTACCTATAGTGGTAACACCACCGGCTCTGTGGCAGCAAAAAAACCTTTCTACTGGCCAGACCTGCCTCATGATCCTCCTCATCCAATTCTTCTCCCGAGCAGTCTGCAGAGAGGCTGAAATTACATCATGGCCTTAGTTTATATCTCCCTCATTTCGGGTGAGAGTCTCTTCATGACAGTGTTGAAATCCTTACAGGGTCATGGCTTATACAGAATTTTGCTTCGCTAGAATAGAAATCCTTTTTTTAAATTTTCTGGAAAACTTTGCTGAGAAAAACAAATGTTAATATGATGCTCTCTGTGCACAGCTGTTTCATGTTTGTCCAGTAGAAACTATAGGAAGTTGTGATGTGTGATCACCACATGACATTTTTTTCTGTCACATGATCATTAGTATAAAAAGCCAGTAATAGATAATGATCAGGGTGGTGGGTGAAACTTTTTTCTCAATCATGGGAGGAAAAACTGAGCTGGCTTTTAAAAATGAAATGCATGTTCAATGAAATTCAGATTAAAGATGAGGACTCTAGCTGCAGGTGTCATCCTAGATGGGCTTGTCATGTATCATGAAATGATGGCACTCTCCTGATTATGTATTATACTACAGCAGTGTTCCTACTGTAACACTGTCTGCTGCAGTCTTCCCTGTGTTTGTGCAGCATCAGGACAGGAAGTCGTAAAAGTAACATTTCGCTTTGAACAACTTTTAACACTTTCCTCTAATTTCATTAGAAAAGGTTTATCTACAACTCAGCAGGATGATCTTCTTTACATCCTCATGCTTTTGATCAAATTAAAATCAACACGAGCCCTCCTCAGCGACAGATGCACACTCGTCTCCAGCTCTTCTGTGATCTGTGAGTTCCTAATTCAATTAACGTTATATTACATGCATTCTCCTAATCATAATTATAGGATCTAGCTTTTATGGCTCGTCCACAAAGAGCAGTGTCCCATTTAATCTGCCGCGGCACATTGTCGTGACAGTAGTTCCCTGCCTCCGAGTGATAGCCGCGGTAATGGAGCGCCACACAAGTAAAGAGCAATCACTCGGCTGATATGATATGAGTTTTCTTTCCATCAGCTGTAGACTAAAGGTGTGAAATGCAGCGAGCTCACAGCTGCAGTGAAGCCAGCGATAGAGCGGAACTGAATGACAATCAACAGCGCGGGTTTATTATTATGTTAAATCGTTATGTGACATATATTAGTCATATTTCTTTCTTGCATTGCATTTTAATCTCTCACCCTTGCATTATTCATGAAGCTCAAATGACAGGCTTTACGGACACATGTGTTATCTGCAGCAAATGGGGATTTTGATTGAAATGATAATAGGTGGTTTCTCTTTGCCACTTTGTCCACTCATTCTGTTAAATGTCGTTGCGCGCGGTGGAGAAGATCATCAACAAATCCTCAGACGTCTATTCTACCCATGTTGTCTCGTGGGGATTCACCAGTCTTGCCACAATGACTCACAGCTCTCATCCCTTTTTATTTTATAGACCATTGCTTTTGTCTCTGTTGTGACAGGGTTGCTTTACAGACACCACTCCTTTCTTCTCCCCTGTCAGGCGGTGTCTTTATTATTCAGCTGTTGCTGTCCCAGGAGAAATCCTCCCATCAGAGAATGCATCCACTGTTTTCCCCCCACACACTCCTCCATTATACAGTGAAGTAGGAAAACATTATATCTGTCTGTTTTCTTTATGACCACTGCAGCGGCCTGTGACAACAACACGCAGAAGGACAACAGAGCCCTGGGTAGCACAGCAAATATTTTCCTGGTCGTCACTGTGGTCAGAGTGCAAGCAATCGGATCGAGGAGTAGGGGTTGGCCTGATATTTAAAGTCTTATCAGTCATAAGTTTTACAGAGAAACAAATTAAAATGAATACACAGAAAGACATTTTATTTATTTTACAGGAATAGATGTTTAGACCTGGCGAAGTGGTTTTACCCCTGGAGCATAGACACTGGGGGTGGTGATGAAAATGGAGCACAAAGTTAGGCCGCTTACACGTCTGACCTATACTGCAACTGACCACCAGCTGGCGATCAAGACTCTTTGGCTTAACTTTTTGGGAGCCATCATTTTATCCAAGTTTGATACTGTATGAGTTTATACTTTTGAATCAAATCCACATGACTACTGTTAATTAAATAAAGCAGTAAGCAAAATCAAGCCCTAAACTTGAAAATTATTTTTCCCTTTGTAAATGTATCAGCAAGAGCTACAAACAGTCAACATAGAGATGGGGAAACAGCTATCTCTATACAAATACCTCCAAGCCAGAAAACCTTTTGTACTCTCAGCGATGATCTCTCTCAGTCATGCTCCAATGGGGATAGAAGCGTGGAGAATTAATTAAAAAAAAATCTACACAGGAGGCAAAACTGACATGTTAAAAACTAAACCTTTTAATGGATGTTGCAATATCTGGGGAGAATGTGCATAAAACAATGACGCTGAGGGCAAATGACCTTCCTGAAAAAGGATACAGCAAACTGAGCTTGATGATAATATTCAAAGTGAGACCTCTGTGTGTACAGAACCTGTCTCTGCAACGTTTACCAGACAAAAGGGACGATCAATACAACAGCTGACGGAGCAACAGGGAGACAAAAGAAGCTTCTGAATGAACAATGCTTTTATTACCAGGATTCAATCTGATCAATAATAACTTCTGAAATGATATAACTGCTGGCTTAATGATCACAATAAACAATAGTAAAACATTTGTAAGAATGTGTAAACTCTTCATGAGGAAATTACTAATTAACATTAAAGCATTTAATTTATAAATTTCATTTTGAAATCAGATATCTCAATTTAAGATTTACATTTTCTTTCAGACCAAAAAAAGTGAGGACTAGACTCCAAGTCTCTTATGGCAAACATCACATCTTGAGGCAGTAGTAGAAGAAGAACTCCCTCCTCTTTCCTGTCTGAGATAAAGTTTATTTGTCGCTTTACAGCTGAGGCTGACTTACGACCTCAGACCCTCCACTTCATGATCACTGCTATGATATTTGGATGAAGAGTCTTTCTTTTATCTGCAGTCTGTGGTTATAGCAAAGTCTCTTCGATTAATTTGTTTCATTCAAACACTAACAATATCCATTTCTGGACAAAGCTACCATTCCAATCCAACATCGCGTATTTAAACATTCAGTCTATGTTTTGGGCACAGTCGTCAGCTGGACATTTCATTAAAAACCTCTTCCATCTGGAAGTAAGATATATAAACACTTCTCCACTCCACCATTACAATTCTCCTCTCATTATTTGCACATGAAGTCAGAATACATATTCCTAGTGAATGTGGGGAAGAAGATTTATTCAGAAGTTGTTTCACCAAACTTTCTAAACTGAGCCTGATCTGAGATGCTGGAGATGATGATATTTGAATACCTGAGCCACTCAGTAGCTCAAACAACATCGTTCAATCTCTTGAGATTAAATGGAATCAATATTAATTTTGAAATAACAGGAAATTGGAAAACTCAGAAGACAAGCAAACACACATTTCAGTTAAGACACTTTCAGTGTTGATAAACTGACTTGATTTAGATTAATTGTGAAAATGGCTGAGTTACGTTTATATGTTTTGCTGCAGTTTCTGTGGAGACAAATGAAAATGTTTGAAACGCTTTCCTTGAGTACGGTTGAACATTTAGCCTTTTGCCTGTGCTGTGGATTAATTAGAGAAACACTTCAGTGTTAGAGGAAATCAATTTTGTCCATATTGCGAACAGTAATTACCCTCTTGCTTAGATAAGTTTATATTCCCAAGAGTTTAACTTAAACAGATTCACAACAACAAAGAGGTCACATAAGGTTAAAGCCTCATATTGATTAGAAAGGTAATTAACTTGAGTGACTCCAGTACTTTAACCAACAGCAGATGTGCTCAGACGAGACAGGGAACTGATTTTAGACGAACCACTTTAGCAGGAAATAGAAGGACAGATGGTGAAACATGAATATCCAGTGATACAAACTGGTCCGGGGTGTTTCCTTTATATAGTTACTCCTTTGAATTGATGAGCTTCACTACAACCTCCTCACATAACAGCTCATCTCAGCAGTAAGTCGCCTGTTTCTATCACCCAGGTGTAACACTTACCCAATGGATCCTGTCCCTGGCAACTCCCCAAGGCGAAGCAAAGGAGGGCACGTTTCTTTATATAGCACATTTCATACCAAGGGCCGCCTTGCAAGAAAAGGCATGCAGGCAGAATGAAGAAAATCAAAGTGCACAGAATAAAATGAGGTAAAACAAACTTGAAATGAAATAATGATTATAATAATGATTAGGGAAATACGCCTGTAAAAAGACAAGTTTAGAGTTCAGACTTAAAGGTGCTCAGCAGTGTTTCTACTGGAAGATCTTCTGGCGTTTTGTTTCAGATACCAGCAGCAGCGTGGGAAGGGGCGCTTCCATATTTAGTTTTAACTAACTACACACGAGTTGACTCTTTGAACTCTGTAGGTAATGAAATCATCTCCCATATACTCCATCATATTTACCTACTATATAAATATAGTTTTTTTTTAATAATAGATTCATTCTTATGTTTCCAGGCCACCAAAGATTGATGTTCCATTACAGGAGCATCATACTATATACATCTTGTAACAAAAACACTTTTTGAATTCCAGCGAGGGTGGCATCAGAAATAATAGTTGGTTAAACTAATTATTTATTTGATTAATGTACAGCTCCATTACAAAGCCACATGCAGTGGTCTGGCAGTATTTTTGATCTCGAAAATAAAAATACAGTATGTAAACTGTGTCACTGGAGCAATGCATGATCATTTCCGCACAGTTCACATGCATGAGAGAAGGCAGTGCTAACATTAGCCACTCGGCTGCCATCACTCAGCCCAGTGTTTACCATTAATTATCTTGGCTGTGGCGACCCATCACAGTAGATGTCTAATTTGTCCCCCCACATGTTGTGTTATAATGAACCCAAAAAGGTTTTTGATTTATTCAAATATGTCTAATGTAATATTTTATGCTGTTGCTCTCATCCTAGTACTCAATGTAATTGGCAGGGAAATTAGTTGTTATAAAGCTCCCTAATTTAAATCTTGGATCAGACACTGAAGATAGATTAAGTGTGGCCTCCAGTTCTTCAGCTAGTTTGAGTTTTCTGACAGATGGAGGATCCCATATGATAGAGAGTGAATTGCCTCACCACATGTAGCCTCCTTCACTGGCCTGAAGGCCTGGATGTGAACTCCTCTGCATTGGATATATAAGGCTGTGGATATCTTACTCTCTCCTTCGCACCTCGTGAGACAGACCAGTCATCTGCAATGTGATGAGCTCTTAGGTGATGCAAGACTCTGTAGCTCATGAGCACAAATGTTGCAGGTAAGAGTGACTTTTTCAACTCTGCTCAACGATTCTATTATTTTGGACTTAAACTCATTGTAGATTTTAGGCACGACTCTCTCTGAGAAAAACTTGCCTGATGGTTTGATGTGAAGTTGCTCTGAGAAGCAAAACAGTGTTTGTCCATCATTTATGGACAGAAGCTCAAATGATGATCTAGATGCTAATTTCAGATACACATGTTAAGTTTTAGTAATTTAACCGATTTTATCGTGTCTACCTCTGCATTTCCTGTTAAAACCCAAAGCAGTGTTTCTCAGTTATAACCTAGAATGTGTCGGCCTGCCAGTGTTATATTATGAAACCTACAAAAGTTTACACTCCTCATAAGAACATAAAAGATTTCTAACGTGGTGTTTTGGGCCACTGCTTCATTGCAGACCTGTGTGCAGCTCATTGATTTGCTCAGCCCCTCCTCGCCTCACTCTGTCTCTTCATCATAGTGGGGCCGGCCATCGGGAGCAACATTGGTGGGCTGGGCCCATCAAAACATCTATAAAGTTTTAACTGTCCTTGGCAAAACTCAGAGTAACACTGGTAGTTTCTTCTTTAGCTGTGCTCCTTTAGCCTGGGTGCCAGACGAACTTAGCCCCGCCCACAACATTTGTTGTTCGGGAAGTTCGGTCTGGAGTCGCTCCGTTGGGGAGAAACTATGCTCGAACAGAAGCTGTTCGATCCAATCAAATCGTCAGGGCGGGCTTTATACGATGATGGACAGGTGATCAAGAGTAACGTAATCAACCACGTCATCAAAGTAGGCTTGGATAGAATGCCTGCCGCTGGAGAGCTGAGATGTGTAGATGCTGCATTTGAGTCTGTTTTAGGAGACATCGACAGCGCATTCATTTTGAAAGAGGAACAGAGAACGCGGAGGCGACGCCAAAGCGCCGCGTCGCGCTAATCCCTATCGCGCCGGCGCTTGGCTGTTAAACACCGGACGCTGAAGCGACGCTGACCCGCCGGGCAGCGCTAATAATATCACCGGTTGATCCAGTAGTATTCAAGCATATACTTACTTGTTGCTCCAACATTAAGCAACAGCGTCCCAACATTTGTCTCTCTTGGTGTTGTCTTTATACAACATGTTCCGAGGATCATACAACTCACTGCACTTCTCCACTTCAATTATTAATTTAATGTCATCCATGTTGAAGAATTTCTCCGCTGTTTGCTCCGTTAAATGTCGGGTGTGGAGGGTAAATTACGTATTCTCCACTCAAGCCTATGTGGAGAATACCCCCCCCCTCTCTCTTTTTATCTTTATCACTGCTTGTGTGGCTGTAGTGGATGGGCAGAGGGAGACATTTAATAATGTCATTGGTAAAACTCCAGGAAAACAGAAGGGGACTTCAAAGTATTTAAATTAATTTCAGTGTGTTTCCTGTCGCGATACGCTCGCGTCAAGCGGAAAAAATAGACTCGACGCCGAAACGATCGCTGCACAGAGCGAGCATAGGGAGCGAGGCAGCCTCGGTGCAGAGCGGCGCTTCAGCCTCCGGTGTGACCCGCACAAAGGTTTAACATGGGAGCGGATGGGAGCCAACTGTTATTTAAGGCTTGGCGCTGCGCTTCAGCGTCAGGTGTGAACCCGGCATTAGTAAATAACTCACAATGATTCGCTTAACATACGTCACATACTACGTTGCTCTGATTGGTTGTAGGTCTATCCAATTGAGCGAAGAGGAATTATATTTCCTGGTTCGGTTGAAACACGCCCCATAATCACAGCCCAATGGAGCGGTATCAGACTCACATTCTGACTAGAAGTGTGAGTATGACAACGTCAGGCTAGTGCTCCTTCCCATGACGGGCATTTAGTCCTCAGTAGGCAGACACAACTCTGCACAACACCTGCCCTCTCTGTGTGCATGTGGCTCGTTGGCCAATCACAGACTAATTCGTTTTTATCCCTCTACTTGCTCCAGGTGCTGCACTGTAATGTGAAACTATTAAAATTTATGGTATTTTTACACATTTCATTCACCATCACAAGGTGTCTTCATTTAAAAATACTGACCTTTCTGCTATTATTTCATTGAACGCAGAAATAATGATATGAAGTCGGCATTACTCCCATGTTTTTTCACAAACAAGCAATTGTTTGTTGACAGTTTGACAATTGTGTCGGTATTTAACGTAATGAGCGCCCGTGTGTCGTTCTCCGCAGAACTCGTCGTTAGTAGTAATCGTTTATTATTTGAATTCATTTGAAATCCAGTCTTGCTACAATTATACTGTATATCCTAACAGAATATGTAATATATCCAAACAAGGACTACGCCCACCATTAAACAGCATCCTGTGACAGGGCTGTTAATAGTGAATGCATTTAATGACGCTAAAAGGGTTGATAAAAATATCCTCTCACATTGAGCCAGAAAAGACTTAAGGGCTAAGAATTCAATCAGCAAGCATTGTGCGAAACACAGAACAGGTAATTTAGTCCACCTGGTGTTTAGTGCATCACGGCAGAAGGGATCCATGATCATTTTAATAGTCTGTCTCTGACTTGGCTGACACATCGGAACAACAGGTAGGACTCCAATTACTCCACAGCAATAAAACAGCCTTTAACCTATTAAATTCACCTCATAGTGCCTGAGGACAGAGCTACAACGAAATCAGCCAGCAATTTGCATTTAGATTGTGCTTCCGTACTAAAGCAGGTGAATGGAAGGAGAGAGACAATCCAACCCATTTGTTTCAGCCCAAGTAAGATCTCTGCGAAGGCGTCTCTGCCGGGCAAATCCTCCACAAGAGCTAAAGTTCAGCAGATCCAAGACCTGAAATGATTAAAATATTTTGCAACTGAGATAACAGACATGCAGTTTTCTTATCCATAAAGGTGTAAATGATTCTGGGGAATGACTGCTCCACCCCCAGATTCGTGCACATGCATTACTGAGGTTCAATACCCGTCTCAAAAAGTTTGAATTAGTTTAACAAACATTAGCTGATAAGACGACACAATCTGAACAAATAAGGGCAAAAAACAAGATTAGCCGCCTGTAGTAGCAGAAACACAGACTACCAGTGGTCTCTGAACCAACATTCACACGATTCTTCTCACTGAAGTTATTTTGTTAACTTCGGTGGGTTAGCTTTAGTCTGTGGTGCTTCAACATGTAGCATTAGCAGCACTATTGTGAAAAATGATTGCGGGGAAAACGTCATGGGAGATAACAGAGGTAGCAGAAAACCTTTACAGTGGCTATCAGCGGTTGTAAGGTAAACAGTACTGGGTGCGTTCGTTACAAGCTTTCTTGTTTCCCAAATACAAATCCAGGGCATTGTATTTGAACCACTTTTCTTTTCCACGCACACAGAGAACATACAGTTAGCTGACCATGGGGAGATACTAGCAGATAGAGTAGTAAAATCACTTTATCTTTACTGAATAGGTTTAAAATTGTTTCCATAATTTCTATGTTTTTACGAGCAGGAAGCTTTAATGGTACATGGGGAAATTTGAAGCATTTTGAAAGTTTGACTCACCCACTCTTTATTTTATGTTTAGCTTTTCTTCTTCTACATGCACTGCCACAGACTATCTGATGCTGCAGATGAGATCAAAAGTCTTTCATTAATTCCACACCGTGGGTCCATTCTGTCGCACCTAGAGGTGCTACTCCTTTATTAAATCAATTGATGAAAGCAGCTCTGCTATTCAAGTCCAGTGGCTCGAGCCATTCATTCTCGTTAACAGCTCATATTTCTTGTTGCTTCACCGAGGTGGAGAAGAGCCCACCATCTGACTGGCTCACAGTGGAATCATCAGCTCCACCCTTGGAAGGCTCATCACTCGGTTTATAGGCCGAAGCTGTGCGCTGCTTATTTTGTCTGCTGTCTGGCTCGTCCAGTACACACCAGAATCAAAGCAATGTGAGTTCTTTCATTGTGCGAGTCTCAGATTATCAAAGCCTTCGTATTACCATATTTACTCAAGCACACCTACCTGGATGTCAGATGTGACTTTTTTATTGTCCGAGCTTTATTGCGCCGCCTATCTCTCTCATTACATCCTGATATCACAGTCATTTGACAGACAATGCATTTGGAAAAGATTTGCTTTTTTTCAGAGAATGTCACTCCTGCATATTCTGCTTTATACACATGTTCCCTGCTCTTTTTGCCTCCTGGGTCTTCTGAATATGAATAGACAGGTTGAATGAAATGATGATATCTGTGAATAGTAAACAGTGCATGTGTCTGAGGGCTCGGGCTGACAACAAATGATAGCAACCCCCCCCCCTTTTCAGTAGATTCATTATTTGCAGCATTTCTTCATTCCTCTGCTCATCCCTCGTGCATAGGATATCTTTCGGCTGTCTTGCACTCAGTTAAAATAGTGGCAGATCAATTCACGAGGGCTTTTAACATTTCTCTTTCATCCACAGTTCAGAGACTTGCTAATGGTATAATGGTGGTGTAATAACACCTGCCCACACAGTAGTGTCTCTGTGTGATTCTCAGAGTCTGAATAACGACGTGTGAAGTAATGGTAACTGTGAATAGTACATTGTTAATTCTCTATGGAAAGCATATTTATCTGTTAAAATCTAAAGAAGTCCAAGGTTGTGTAAACGCTGAGCTGTGAGGTTCACAAGGAAGAGCTGCAAAATAGGAAGCCTTGAGAAATGTTGTAAAATATTATATAATTTTATGAAAACATGCCTTAGTGATTAAGTGATGGATAACTGGACACTCATTTCATTTTCTCTGTAGTTAAAGCCATACACCACTCACATGTTTACATATTTGTTGTGTAAGTCATTAGAAAGGAGTATTTGCTATAGTTTTAAATACAGGTCACAAATTACAAAGTCTCTACTTCCTCCCACTATCCAGAAATGAAGCCAAAATATCACAACTACGAACGCTGCCATCTTGCGACGCTGTCATCTTGTGATGTAATTTGGAGCCAGAGTCTGCTGATGGCGATCAGGGAATGGAGCCACGGTACCAAGCTCCCGTCAACACACTCTTGACCAATTGTAAGTTAGTTTCATCTGTCAATCACAATCGTATATCAATGTGACGAGAACCTAAAATAACAGAAAGCATCTATCACAAAAATGTATTTGACGTTTATAGTGACATTTTGCTTGGCGCATGTTCCCATTCCCTAACATGGAGGAGGCAGGGCTTATGACCTATACTGTAGCCAGGGGGCGATCAAGACACATAGGCTTCACTTTTTGGAGCTATTGTGTCGTCCATCTTTAAATACAGCCTAAAGGTATAACTCATTATGACAGTTTGAGAAACATTTATGTTAACTGCACATCAAACATACCGTGTTACTGTTCACATACACATTTAAAACTTGCTAGTTACACTCATGTGAAAATAAAATGCTGAAATGCAAGAGGAAATAGTTCAACGTCACCCTTCTTCTCTGAGCTGTGATGTTGGAGAGATCTGTAAAGTCTGGAACATCAGTCAAATCTGCATATTGAAGCAAGCGCTGATTATCCTTGTGTACTGTTTTGTACTCACAGCAGCTCTTCACATCACAATCCTTGTCAGCAGGCGACACTCTAATAACTCCTCCCCTGAGCTTTTCACCTGAAGCAATGCTTGATTAACGAATTTCCTTTCATTATAGCTTTCCCACAGCCAGATTAATTATGCATTTATTTACCAAAATAGCAGGATAATTATAAACAGAATTAGTTAATGTAATGCAGGAAAATTCAACTATTGACAAATTATTTGTGTCGTATAAATCGAGACCCATGCTTCAAAAAAATTCTTTCATCAAATTGTGGGTATGTATTAAACCATATTCAACAAATTAGAATGAAACGCCAATTTAACTTGATTCACAATTCAGGTCTGATCTTCATACTTGACAGATTTCACAATGCTGAACCAAATTACAGGAAACTGTCAGTCAGGACCACCGCCGTCAGACTTAAATCACAACAAGTGAATGCTAATCCAGTAGATTTTTCATGGTACAGATTCTGTTCTCTGCATTGCTCCCAATATAAATCCAGGCAGCGTTCAAAGATTCAGTGACTGCACTCCCCCTAGAGATTTCCCCACCCGAATCCTTGAGTCACACGTCACTGAGATATAGAATATACATACTGAAGAGGAGATGCTGTGATACTATGATTAATAAGAAAGCAGACAGGAGCAGACTGGAGGCTGGTGGCAGAGGGAGAGTAATGAACACAGCCAGGAACAGATGTATATGAGAGTAGGTGTACGCAGCATAAACAATAACAGCAGCGTGGAGCTGTGAGGGAAAGGAGCAACAGCATGAGACAGTATAGGCAGAAGAATAATTTAATATTCTCAAGTGAAATGTTGAGGCATAAAACATGACAGGAGATGTTTGTTTGGGTGAGTTAATGTCCAACTGTAATGTATAATGAGTAACTTACAACCAATTGTGGGTAAATGATGAGCTGGAAGATGCTGGCTTCATTGAATGTGTTATACAGGAAATGAAGCCTGCTTTTCCAATCTCCTCACAGTCCCTCAAGGCGTGCTTTTTTTCCCTCATCATATCATTTTCATATCAAAAAAAAATATTTCTGATTTTATTCTCTATATTTCAGTGATAAGAAGAAAAGTAAACTCTTTGGGAAAAGAGTGACATCACCCTTTAAGCTCACAACTAGACAGTAGAGTGTTGTTGAATATCTCCAGTACTGCTGACATGCTTCTGAAACAATCAGTAATGAAGGCAGCAGCAAAGGGAAGATCAGCCTCATGTTGATGATTCATTTGGACAATTATGGATGTTGTTAGTTTTTTTTTCTGATACGGGAGCTATATCCTAAAAATACTTCCTAAAAGGTATCATCCCTCAATGGTGCTGGAACCAATACTTTTTTCTTTAATTAACTGTTTAAAGTATACGTAGCATACAGGTTAAGTAATATTAAAGGCCCAAACTATAACCATTCTCAGAACAACCTTTATATCCATCCATCCAAACTGGACGAACTAAACACCTTCTGATTTTTGAAGGGGAGGGTGAGGTGAGAGGTATTCTTTTGCAACATGCAAATGCCCCACTAGAGGTCACTAAATTCTACACTCTGAACCTTTAACTAGGCAAGTGAATTGGCAATTTATGATTCCTGTCAGCAGGGCAATGAGGCACTGAAATCTGTGTTGCAATTCTGTGCTGTAGGTACCTGCTAGTTTGGGACTGTGTAGGATTTCCGTGCCCAAACCTACTTTTGAACCATTGTGCAGACTTCATTCCCCGAATCTACTTGGCATGTGCCAATGTGTGTGCAGAATACATTTCAAAGTACGAGATTAGATACACACAGGCCACATTTTCCAGCATTCTCCATCTGTTGGAGGTTGCTTGTGGAGCTTCTGAGGCCCCATGTATAATTCTGACAGGTACATTTCCCCATCCCACATGCAGCTGCCAATGAGCCCGTCAGCAAACAAAGGAGGAGTTGGCATATAAGAAAGAACAGCTGGTGAGTGCCCATATACCGGCCTGCTGATTTGCCAAGGCCTCTGTGGTACACATATGTACTCACATGGACATGCTCAACCTCAGATATCAGCCCCCACAGGACCTTCAGGCAGCATGCTGTCTTAATCCTAAATCTGGGTTCATACCACCACCACCTGTGTTGACAAACTTTCATCCAAAGGGCAAATCAAGCAAAACATACAGCGAGAGCTAGCATGTAATTGGATGTTGATGGGTAATGTCAGGGAATAGTTTCTTATGACAAATATGTAAACTGAGTGACTGTGGTCAATGTGAGTGGATTTTCCCTGATTTTAGGACAAACATGCATGATAGCCGCCTGGTGGCTGGCCATAGTATAGGTCATCAACCTTGCCTCCTCCTTGTTTGTGGATGGGACATGGATTTTAAAAAAACATCAGTGAGTTGAAAAATACTAAACTTGTTGATGGGTCCTTCAGGGTGAATTCTCTCTGCTTTTATCAACTGTCTAGACTTTTGATGTTAGAAATAAACATTGGGCTACTGTTTGTTGATGAGTGCAGCTTTAAATATGACTGTGGACAGTAGAAGTAACTGATATTTCGTAATAAGTACCTGAAAAATAAGTGGAAATATCCGATCAATTACAAATTGAGGCTCAAATTGAGCAGCTCTTACAGTATTCTAGTCCTTGTTTAAACTGTATATCTCCATCAGTCACCTTCTGCTCCAGTTTTTCTCAGCCAAACACAAACTGTCAAAATCCCTCTGTATTCACTCCAACTGCCGGTCCCAGCCAGGTACACAATCCTGTGATGCCACATTAAAGCTGCCAGAGTCTGGGGATCTGGAAAAGAGATGGGGGAGCAGGAAGTAGGACACGCAACAAGAGGGTAAAATCAGCTTAGAGAATTCCCTCTAGGGGCTCTGAAGGTATCTTCACACAGGCAGTTGCCACACACAAGCCCACACACACGCTTACACACACGGATGCAAGGCACAATGGCTTTTGTGATCCATTAGAGGAATGATAAGAGGGGTGTGTGGCAGGGAGAACACTATAGATCTCAATGCAAATTCGGTGTCTCCTGACAGAATGAAAAGACTATTCGTTAGGGGAAAGCATGCTGCTGCAGAGGTGCCGGGCGGCTTCACTGGGGCGAAAGAGGAAGACTAGTAAACAAGAATTAAATGATGCCGGGTGTGCACTGAGGCTGCCGGCATGACATTTCTGCTCCGTGAGATTAATAATGAAGGAGATTACAGGCACCTCGATGGGGACACACAAATGAGACAAAACCCAGGGAAATGATTAGAAGGCTGACAGCCCATGTCAAATAACAGAGAGCCCCAGACAGCTGTTGTGAAATTAATATTGTATGGCCTTCCATCAAAGACGAAAGATCTTGGTACTCACTATGTGGTTAACTTTCTATCAACCAAATCGCAGTTTCTCTATATTGAATGTACGTTGTGTCTATCAGTTTTACCATCGTATTAGAGAGATGTTACTGTAAAGGGCCAATAGAGCTAGTTATGTCATTTCTGAAGGATACAAAATGCTGTGGTGTTTTGTAAGTCTCACTGCTTCAAGCTGATGTTTTGTGAATTAAATAGGACACCAGTCACCGAAGGAATCAAACAAGGCAAGGCAGAAACATCTGAGAAAACAGTGAAGGGGCGACTGTGGGTCAAGGTTTTAAAGGGTTTTTCCGTTTAAATTAAATTTAACTCAGAATTAATGAGACTTTTCCTCTTTTGCTGACTGTTGTCATGGAGTTCCACCAGGATCCCTTCTTGGACTAATCAAGTTAAACATGGATTATTTGCCCTTGATTTGCTCAGAGGTCAACAGATGATACCTTACATACACAGGTCATTAATACCCAATGCTCAACGAGAGAGCTGGCTGTTCAAAAGTCACTGCAGACTGGTTAACTCATCATTGTCCTAAAACCATAATCCTTTGGTATGAAATCTTTAATCAAAACAAATCTGGAGAACCTGAATAACTGATGATTCTAGTTTGTAAGAACGTAGAATTGAGTTATATTAGATACCAACTGCTCCTAGCGGCTGTTAAATGCTTTATACACTCAGGGAGCTCTTTTTGTACTTGTCTCACTGTGCTACAAGCTGCACTCGGTCAGATGTGACAAAGCTTAGACCATTATACACTGTTTACAATCAGTCTGTGAAAATTCTTGAGCCGTCATTATTCAAAAGTAGACCCTACAGTTTCCTTTGTTTTGCAGATAGGGGCCTGATGCATAAATCAAATAATGATCTTGTGTCACCAACACTTAAACAATATGTTTCACCCTGCAGAGACAATGCCAGGGTAGGGCATCAGTCAGAGGTGACTGCTCGATTAAAAAAACAAAACAGCCTTTAGACAATCAGTATCCTCAGTTATAGAAGCAAAAAATAATGACAAAGTCATGTCTATTTTGTACGTTGTAATATCTGATTGCTAGATCAGAAAAATGGTCGGAGGCAATTACAAGTCTGGTTGCGTTCATTTGAAAAATTATTCTTATCATTTACAACTGGCTAAAGCAATCTCATTGGAACACAGACAGCATGCAGCGTTTATAGTCTTCGAACAATGTTGTGATGAGGAATCTTGATGAAGACTGACAGGGGGAAAGAGTCAAACAGATATGGATGACAAGTGATTTTAATTTGCAAGTTTTAGCTTTGAGTGTTGATTTTGATTTCTGACAGACACACTGCATATTCCAATCCCATAAAAAGGTGGGGAAATAGCTCTCGATTGACATTTCATTGAACTGTTTTACCTCCCCTCTTCCACAGAGGAGGCTTTGTTTAAATTAAGCCTGAGCATTGTCACAGCAGAACAGGGTAACATGTTGGTTTTCCCCACTTTAGAAGACATTTGAAATACCGCACCAGCTAAACGCATCTCCACAGTAAAATAATTGCCTCCTTTGCAGATGTGGCAATTCGCTATGATAGGGTCTGGTGAATTGTAAGCCATTACGGTCGCATAGCATCTCTGGCATTTGAGCGTGAGGCCAAATGTAAATAACTGATGACTGGCGGTGATACACGGTTATGTCAGGCTCCATTGCAGTGTAGCTGGAGGTCATTCAGCCTGGCAAGCATTGTTCATCATCCACCGTATTTGCGTTGTTACGACGGGAGATTGAATTCATTGCTTTTTATTTGTCAAATGCATTTCATCTCACCACACTATGAACCTAATAATGCATACAGCAATGCAGCAGGCTCTAAATGTGGCATGGCAGAGAGTGTTAAGTATTACTGCACCAAACACGATGCTCTTAAGAACTATAAGGAGGTTCTTTCATAGCTTTTGTCTTGGGTATTTTTCCCCCAACAGCATCTCCTTCTGTTACCAACATCAGCCGAGTTAAAGTTAAGATTCTTTGCATTTGTTTAATTCAAAGTATATAAACAGTTAACAAATACATAAAAACTACAGTGTACATACCCACATTTCAAATGTGGGGTAAACCAGTTTACAATACTCACAATATACGAGACGAGCATGTGCTGTAACCACATCCACCAGTCTCATAGGAGAGACACATCAAGTTGCTTACTAATGCACAGTGTATCTGATGACTCTGTAGAATCTTCACAGGCCTTATTTTTTATCACTGCATTGCTTATATATATAACACAAGAAGCACTAAATGTAGGTACGAAGGAAGAAGACAAGCTGTTTGGGAATAGGTTACAATTGTGAGGAACAAAAGGCCTAAGGACATAAGTTATATGCTAAGTATTTTAGTTATTAAAGTACTACTACTGCATACTATTAGTTAGTATTTCATTGCAGAGAGCATTCATCATTGCTACACAATTTTTTTTTAAATATTGGGTAAATTAGCTTGGAGCTATTGTCACACAAAATCCATAAGAACTAAACATATTTTTTTTAATATTTGCATGAATTAGGATATAGAAGTTGGGTAGAGGACTTTAACAACATTGTCATTGTGATGCTTGTAGAATGTGTCTGAGGGACAGTTGCAGGGGAAAGAACAGAGGGATGAAAAGGACGGACTGTTGAACTGTGTAAAAGTCTCTCTCTACTGGAAACAGTTTTAAAGATGTCATTTGCAGAATGTAGTGCTGCTCCCAATTTTTGCAATAAAGAGTTCTCTCTTTTGGTTTCACAACATGTTTCATCTGCCTTGTGCATCTCTTCCTGTTAAGGTACATGTTGTTTAACAACGTGCACGGCAGAGATTCTGGGGTTCAAGAGTCTTATTGTTTATATTAACTCAAATATGTTATCTGATCAAAACCTTCCCCAATACCATTATATGCTGAAAATCTTTTGTTTGCATTGTTTTCTGACTCATCTAAAACTGCCAAAGCAGGGGGGGACCTGAACAGGATGAAATATTCTGCTCACTGGGAGTATTAATGCAGTGCATTAGTCCAACAATATGACCACACATGAATGGTTATCAGGCCCCTGTGTGTGTCTGATCATCTAAAGAAAGTATTAGCCGAACTATTCAGCCTCCACCGTTGAATGGAATCTAATATGCCTGCAAGACCTTTGTATAATAATATGAGGTGAGCATGTGTGAGGAAGAGACAGAGGACTGTGCAGTAGAGAAAGAGGCTAGAATTCATATGCACACTACAATATTTGATCAAATGATATCATATTGAACAGCAAACAATGGCCGTCTGTGCCATAAAGCCTGAAACGATACGACTGCTGGTCTTTAGTCTGAGTAGCTGCATGACACGTCCATGTTAATGTTACCAGAAAAAAACACGGACTAATAAAAAGGGTTTATATTGGTTGAAGTGCTCAAATTTTAGAATCCACTACAGTAGATTCCCCTTTGTGTTTATAATATGAAAACCCTGGGGATTCATCGGTTTGAAAAGAGAAAACAAACAAAGGACAGAACTCCTATCAGAGCTTGTCAATATGTTCTAAATCACTTTATATTCAATACAAACAATGTTCTTTATCAAATCATGCAGTAATAGCAGCTAGAGTATTTTGAAGGCAGCCTGGCTTTATAATATTGCTGCTCTTCTTTAAACAACTCTTCATAGCTTGGTTAATGATATTGACTAATATCACAGACATATCGTTATGTGTGTGTTTATGTTGGTCAGTATGCACCAGTATGAAAACGTTGATCTTTGAGAATGAATGAAGAAACGATGTGCATTCATGTTTTAATTTCACATTAAAATGTTTTTATTTTACATTCTATATATTTGGTTGTATTTTTGTTAGCTTTTTCTTTTTACTCATACATAAAAAATTCTATGGTCAAACTGTAAAATATCAAGCTTCAATTACATTTCCTCATCGTAGCACCTTAGGAATCATTGGCAATTATATAAATGCAATATGTAAAGTCGTCCACTAGGAATGAGATCATTGTAGTTGTTTTTTCCATTTCTTGCCCCATAATCTACTTGGGTCATAGTGTTGTTGTGTTTTTCCTGTCTCATATGGTTTGCTCCAGAATAGCAGAGACGGACAAAGCCAGGGGTAAAAAGGATATGACCCAATATAAGGCAACCAAATTAACATATCCACTTACCTTGAATAAAATCTGATATTTCTCTGGGTTTAAAACATTGTTGGAAACACTTTGGATGATGTAAGTATTCGGTGTTGGCATTGGCTTTCTAAAAATCCATATTGGTCGAGCTCCACTGTTTCTCACATCACAATATTTAGTTAGATGACTTGTTATTTCGAGAAATCCCATTAGAGAAGTTAGTCTGATGGAAGCAGGATTAAAAAGTTGGCTAATGTAGTCACAAATGTTGGCCAGCCTTTGTTTTTTACCTCCTGCCAGAAGTCATCAGTTTGTCCTGCCTGCTGCAGTTTTAAGTTAAATGAAAACAGCCTTTTCTTTGAGCATCAATGTGCTGTGATTTATTATTTAATAAGCAAACTGCCTTTCGAACAACATAAATTCTCTATTGGTCCATAGACCAACCACATGCTGGCTAATACAGAATTAAAGTTTATTGAGAATATTGATTCTTGTCAAATTAAATCACCGTCTCATAGGAGGCAGCAGAGAACAGAACACAGTGTCAGACTGAATAGTGGAGCGGTAATGAAATGACTCAATATAAATATCAGACTTGTCCATTGTAGGAAGAACAACTGACTTTTATTTGTGGCTGCGTTTAGATTTCATGAGGAAATGAGGTCATTAGTCTCAGTTACACACCAAACCATATTATCTAAAGATGCCTGATCACTGCCTCCCTTAATCTTTTCATATTGGCAAATAACAAATGTGCCCAGTTTCCTTAAAGTGCTGGCCTAAACAAAATCACATGCACTTCAGATAATTAAAACACCCTACTCTGTGATGGCTGTGTACACCGCGCTCCCTATAACATGTCAAATTCTGCCCTCCACAAGCATATTTAATTGATTACACTGCAGCACAGCAGTGCACGTTCATAACTACACTTACTTTATGAGAGTCTTTGTTCTCTCCGTGCTCATATCCCCAGGTGCCTAAAGAGCAGGGGCCTCACCTGAGGAGTTTGGAGCTCAAGTGTTTCCCAGGTAATTATTGTCTCAATGAAAACAGAACCACTGCAGCAGAATACACCAGCCAATGACTTTAAGATATATTTACATATTGTATTAAACCCACATAGCAAAATTGCTTTGGCCCAGATCTGGCCCACATGCCGTGTGGAAGGTTGGCTCTTCCACTCCTGTTTGCCAGATCTGGGCCACATGTAAATCATTGCAAAACTGCAAGTCAACCATACTGTAGTTGCTTAAGGAGGCCATAATCACCATTCACCACATGGGCCACTTTTGGTCCACATCCAGGTTACACCTTACCCAGAGCCTTGCATGTTTGCCGATAAACGCCAAGGTTTGTTTTGGGATATTTTGGCCACTTTTGCTCTTTAACAAGATGACCACTTCAGGCTCGGAGCCACAAGTAGGCCAGACTTGTCACATCATTGCCTCAAGTGGCCCACATCCGTATGCCATCTGGAAAAGAAAGTAAGTAAATGGTTCATCAACAAAAACAACTCAAAATACAAAGGAAACATTGTCGAGATATTACGCAAATGACTATAACTTAGTTTAACCAACAGAAAAACTATTATCGGCAACTTCTAGCTCATCTAACTTTATTGGTTCATGCATTCTATAGGTACCTGGTAAAGAATCAGTAATCCACAGGAGACAAAACCTTTACTGCTCTTGTTCCAATGCATATGGTATAAAAAAAAAGGGAAGATGACAGTGATGTATAGTCTATTTGCTGTTGGGAGCACTGGTACATTTTGTGGTGTGTGTGTGCGGCTTCCACTAAGTATTCTACTGCTCCACTTTTCTAATCCGTAGCCCACTGTTAGTGTGATTGTAGGGGTTGATATCCAAACTACTCGCTGCAGACTGATCATGTGTTGCTCCACATTACCTAAAATTTTGACCTTTCACAAAATGTAACGGGGCGATGGATGGAGCCAAGAGAGAGGGCAGGGATGTAGTAACAGCATGCTGTGATATGGCATTCTGAAGCCCCTTTCTCTCAGTGTGTGTGTGTGTGTGTGTGTGTACGCGCGCCAATGCTAGGCGTTTATCGATGAAGTCTCATCTATCTTAGGTTTTTGACACGTTTGAAAAAACAAAAAGCAGTCACCCTCATTGGCTTTATCCACTCTTCTCCATCACAGTACTTTTTACAATATAAAACTCAGCACTGTCAAATGGTCTGCAAAGCAGTATTAAATCAGTGGCCATGAATCATAAAGCCTGCACAGAGTTCTGTAACCCACTGTAATAAAGTATAATGATGCACTCCAAACTCAAGGTCAGAGAGAGTCTGCCGTGCAGTCAACTGCATCGACCCCCCCTTTAACTTCACTTAATCCTTCTGAAGTTCACCAACTTCTTGTCCACATCTTGTTCAACTCGTGTCTAAGGCAACGCATGTTATCACCTATAGGACCTGTCTTGTGTTCTCTTTTGATGTCAGGGATACCTTAAAGGATTTGACAATGAAACCATAAACTAGTGAATGCACATCTTAATAGTGAAGTGGTTTGTGCATTAATGACTAAAACAGAGAGGATGTTTTGAGTCACAGAAGTGATTTGAGTTGCTAATTGAGAGGCACTATTCAACTTTAATGTGCACTATTTTCCAAGTTCATCCAAAAAAGGGAACCAGCTGTGAAGCAGCAATTACCACTGACACATTAGAGAATCAGTGAAGCTATGACTTACAGATCTGTGAAGGTAGCAAGTAACGTTGGACAATAATGGCCTTTCCTAAAAACGAAATATATTCATAATTACAGAAGCATTAAAACCAAGCTGCACTGGGTAGCAGATTTAGAAGAGCTGAGCATAACACTCCTTGTAAATGTGACAGTGAGATTAACCCTCGTCTTGTGTAAAATATGATTGCCCACTAGTTGTGTTATTAAAAATCAGTGTGCCCCAGAAGCAGTTTACTGACATCATGTTATGTTACACGATTGAGGCACATTAATATTTTACTCTCCTTTCACTGATGTTTGAGAAATTATATATTTGCAAAGTTAGTCAATACATTTTAAGTTAGTGAACTTATTTGCTGTTTCTCAGGGAGCCGGAAGAGGCACAGTCTGGTGAAGTCATTACTCACTGGCTCTCTCACTGCAGATGCTCTGTGTATCACTCCCAGCTTAACTCGCCTGTGGCGAAGCCTGGAAGTTGTAAAGAGCTGAGCTCTGACCAGCTGTAGGCCTCCTGGCAGGATTCTCATTACTCACAGTGCAGGTGTCCCGCTACCCACAATCCACCGGAACAAGCAAAATAGCATGACACTCGATGCCGCACTGTATCGACCACTACAAACGGCAGAAGTCCAGAGATATGAGTTCACTTCACACGCTTCATGCTACCATTTAATTAGGAAGCACACTGGGAGCCCATTAAATCAATGTGAAGTCCAGTGATGAAATTCCTTCATGACAGGATTAAATGGTGAAATACACACGAATATCAAACTGTAACTGATGAGCTCAAAACAACCATCAAGTTTTTACCATCTTCTCAGAGGGGCAGACCTCATCATAACACCAGTGATTTCAGCTGTAGCTGGGGGCCTTTTCGCGTCGGGCACTTCTCAGCAGTCAGACAGACCTCGGTCAGCACCCCCCCCAACCACCGAGCTACTGCCACAGACTGGATCTAATTCTATGGGAAACACAGTGGCGTATGTTTATAATGTGAAACAGAGCCTATGAACCTGCTACCAGACATTATTTATTAATTCTCAAGCTCAGCGAGGTAATCACAGACACAATTGTACAAGTCATTTCTATTGGACACAGCCGCTGACCCACAGGACATGAATACGGTAAACAGAAACTTTACTGAATGTTAATGGAATTCATAGAGACGATGAATGTGCGGCAGGGAAATGTTATTTGTATACAACATAGAGTTTGCATGGTTGGCCGCACATGTCAATCAATTCCCACTTTGGAGACTGGTGAAAAGAGCAGTGTGAGAGACATTCAGTTCCCTACTTTGGGGACATATCATTCGGGCATGGTATTTAAAAATTAATTTACTAATTACTAGATAGCCTCTAAGTAATCAAATATCAATTTTGTCTAGTACCTGTGGACCTTCATTAATCCCACATTTAAGCCTTGATGATTTCAATGGCTGAGAAGATAACGTGTAGTGAAATGATGCTGAAGCCTGTCTACAGTTTTATTTGGTTGTTTGCAAAAACTGAAGTACATGTTGTATAATTTGAGGAATTATTTGAGCTGAATGTTGCAGAGAGATTATGTGTAAGCCATATTCAAGATCATCCGTTTTTAATATGGGTCTATGAATAATGTACGTGCATACCTCTGTTTACTTCTAGCAGTACTAAAGTATTTTTTTGTAAATATTATACATAGTTAAATTGCAATCCAACTGCATGTTTGAGACCATAGCAGTATGTGCAGCAGTTTGGTTCGCCCATTTTGTGAATAATGAATTGCAATTAGCGCGCTAATTATGCTCTGAAATATTCCCAGGTTTTTGCCTAATAGGCCCCCTAATGCATTTGTTTGGGGTGAAAACGAAACAAGTAATGACACATAAAACAGGGGGTGTGAAATAAAAAAACATGTCCAAATGGTCCACGGAAGAAATAACAGATCTCTGCCAGTAATGATTGCAAAAATTCTCTCCCCTCACTCCCCCCAGCCACATCCCCCAGTCAGACAGAAGGCTGAACCAATACACTCAGGACTCTGCAACAAACTGTCTCTAGTACTTTGTGCACTGTTATCACTTTAAATCACTACGTTTACACCTTAGAAAACCTTATGCTGCTACACAAAAATCTGTTTACCTACTTCTGCAACAAACTCTCTTGTACTTTTTGCACTTTTTATCACATTAATGACTGTTTACATCTTAGAAAACCCTATTCTGCTGTCGTTAAAAAATCTGTATGTTTACTTCTGCTACAAACTGTCTGGTACTTTTGCACTTTTATCACAAATGACCACTTTAACACTTTTAGAGAACCTTATGCCACTGTACTTAAAATATCTGTATGTTTAGTTAATTATAGAAATGTTTTGTGTTATTTGTTGTGCCTGTGCACTTTATATGTTTCACCGTGGGAGAGTGGGAAACGTCATATCGATTTCCTGTATGTCTTGTACATGCTGAAATTGACAATAAAGCCACTTTATCTTTTATCTTTATCTAAAACCACATCCAGCAGAGAGTCTGAAGACGAGACATTAAGCAAATAGTGAGACAGCAGAAGATTGGAGTTTTCATCTCATCCTCAGAACTATTTACTCGTGCAACTTTTGTGTTATGTTCACTGTGGGATGTTAACACTTGGCTATAAATCAGGTTTTGTGCATGCTGCTGCGGTGCTGGAAATGAACTGAACGTGAAACAACAAACATTTGTGTATTTAATCAGAACTGAACAAGCAGTTGTTTCGACCGTGAAGCTTGCATTAGAGTTTTTCTGCACTGCCACAGACAGGACATCGCTGTGTGTTCTCTCCTGCTGCTTTGTGAGGCTATGTGCTGTCGTCTGAGGTGATCAGCATTCACCGCTGCTTTCAGCTGCTCTGCCGTCCAGCGTCAGGCTCCAAAGTTCATAGTATATGCAAAGATTATCTAAGCAAAATATCACTGCTGGGTGTTTTACCGTGATTTACATTTAAGTTAAAAGGTCTCCCTAAGACAAACAGAGCAGCAGTTTGGCTTTTAAACATTGTTCTTTGCAGCATAGCATCCTGGCAGTACGGATAATAGGGTGCAAGGTAAGCTCTGTCAGAAAACACTATTACAATTATTATTATTAGTTAGTAAATGTAATTAAAATGGTTAAGTCCTGCATAGATACAGAGAATGGCGTTGCATGCTTTCAGACAGATGGTGAACTGTCAGCAGATTTGACATGACATCGTCAAAGAAGGATCAAAACCGAGAAGCGAGGCAACAGAAAGCTGAGAGGGAGAAATAGGGCCGACAGTTAGTTCACAGCAGAATACAGTGTTCTAATGATCGTCCACCACAGTTTCACTGTTCCTCTGTTACACAAAAGTCACAAACATACATGTTGCAACACTTCCTGTTCCCGTTAAAAAAAAAGAGGCTCTAGTTAACGTAAAGAACTTCAGGTGATGGGGAGTAGTCTCTCTCTCACTCTCTCTTTCATACATCCATGGTCAATGATTGAAATTATTGGTAAGTGTTAGGTCATTCACACTACACTAGAGCTACCAGTCAACTCATTACTAAGCAACGAAATGGGTTTTTGTCAGCTGGTAGGTGGGTGGGTGGGTTGGTGCTGGGGTACCTAAGCGTCTGGTTTAGTTTGTTATAATATTGATTGATAGGATTTGAATAACTTTCACAGTTAAACTAGAATTATGACTTATTAAACAACATTTCTGAAGTCTGGATTTGAAGTACCCCATTGAGTATGTAAAGAAGTTCAGGGGAGGTGTTAAGTGATTTCATGCACCATTATTCCCTATCAGCGGACCCACTTTTGTCCTCTGCTTGATTAACCCATTAAGATGTAAAGCGCCCTAAGAGCGTTCTAAAAACCCTTAGTTTTCTGAAAACTTGATATTCACATAAACATATTCTTCTCAGCCTTTGAAGCAAAAAGAAGGGTTTTATTGCAAATCATTGGAACTTTGGAAGCTGGATGGGGCTGGAAACAGCGAACAAACATTTTCAGCTCTGTTGGTTTATTTTTTCTCCACCACTGGCTCGAAGTGATACTGCTGTCCTCTGCCTCCCCCTGCGTCTCCTCAACCTCTCAGTCTCAGTCTTGGCAATCGGGTCGTCCAAGTCCCGTCTCTCTTTAATGTGGTCTCCCTCACTCAGGTCGTCAGCCATTGTCTGAAACTCAACTTTAAAAACTGTTTTAAGGACTAAGACTGCTGACAAACAAAAACAGAAGGCCTATTATCAAAAGGCCTTTTATCTTCCTCAGTGACTCAACGAACATATTATCAGTGGTTTCTAAATGGTGATGCGTGCAGACGTTGCACCTGGTCTGAAGTGGAGATCACATTTGTTGAATCTGGCCTTACAGAAGCTTGCTCAGCAGCAGCAGTTTGTCTGTAGCCTGCACACCAGCGCATCTGGTATAGAACCAATTACGACAACATATCAGTTATGATATCAAAGATCAAAGCTTCCATCAGTTTCAAAAGTGACATCGAGAGATGATCCGAGGCAATTGACAGTTCACATGCCTCTGAAATTAGGAGGGAGGGCGGCAATATGGAGTAGATTGCACCATCATGTGTCAAGTGGATCTGTATGTCGATAAATATGGGCCTCGTTGGATGAATAATGAGAGAGAATTTGTAGTTTTTTCTGTTCAGGGAATCCTAAAGGTTATCCGCGAGCAAAACAGAGACGATGCTTGTCTGTGTGTGTGTGTGTGTGTGAGAGAGGGAGTAGCTCTGGAGAGGGGATGAGCCACTGCTATCTGTTTGACATTTCTGTCAGTACCGGTATTTGAACTGCTGGGAAGCTCTGACAAATGCCATGGCTGTCACAGGCTCAATTTTAATTACACCTGACTGGGTCTTTTCTGGGGATCTGGATGAACTTAATTAGCTAGAACGCACTCAGGCTAGTTCTGGAACTGGTTGGTACAACGCTCACAGCTTTTTCCTCGGTGGCTTTACATTGGCATTTTAATGGTCTCTGTCCATACGAGCCCAGAGAATTAACAAATGAGGGGAGAGCAAATGGTCTTGGAGGACGGCAAGAGTCGGGCTTCAACACCAGCTTGGATGCTTATGTTTGGTTGTTGTATAAACTGAGATACTTAAGTGCCACAGCATGGAATGGAAATGCTGTAGAGTGCAACCTCAAAATCGAACTGGATGCAATACTGTGGCTCTGAAAAAAAGATAATTGGTAGAGTATGGCATTCTGAAGTGGTTTCATAGTGATAACACAGACCAAAACAATGGCCCTTTTTTTATTTTGAAAGGATTTGGATGGGGTTTGCACACATCAAGTGATTTGAAGTAGGAGTACATAACTCAGGGCTTGTTCAGGACTCACCTTTCCTACGGCTTGTTTAATATATGAGTCAATAGAATTCTGGTCAAGGTTCCTTACAGTAGCACTGGAGGTCAAGTTAAAGGTAGGCTTGGTAATCCTGGAGAAGCTAAAAGAGCAGGCTACAATTCCAGAAAGATGCCACTGATACATTCCGACCCCTCCCACCATTTTTTGTGATTTGCTCGTTAACTTCTGGTAATCCTCTTGGCTTCAGCAGTGTTTGCCTCTCGGCCTGAAGACCCTGGTCATACATAGGGAGAGCGCGAGCAAAGGAAGACACAGGCAGGCAGATAGTTTAGTGACAGACAGCCAATCATATTCTTTTTATATATGATATAACATATCAATGTCTGTTTGTGGTTAGGGTTGGTAACTATTTCTAGGGTTAATTACACTGCCCTGATGTTTCATATTGAATTTACATTACCCATAATGCAGAGGGTCGACTGCTCTGCTCTCATACGTGCATAAGTCACCGCACTCCACTGGAATTCTAAGACAAAATGCCTATGCATAACTAGAACACTTTCTATTATCAGCATGACTTGGGTCCTTCTTCATTTTTCTACTTCCTTATAATGAAACAAGTTTTGAGTTCTTGTGGAAAGTACAGAACAGTCTTCAGGCAGTGCTGTATCCGTAACACTCCAATTTCAGCTATAGCACACTGACAACTCAAGATAATACAGAGAATCCCAGTAGCTATTCCTTTGCATATGACAAGGCCATAGAGATGATGAAGTGGTTGGAACATTTTAATGAACACAAAGTTATCCAAGTGGAAGGTGATTTTAATTAAAATCTCCTTGTGTTTAATATTTGAACACATTCACAAAGGGGAGAGAAAAGTAAGATATCTGAGGTGAGCATGTGTTCAGTGAACAAGTAATTCTGCTTCACTTCACAAAACTGGGCTTATCCACAGTGATTTTCCATAGTCTTGGGGTTTTTTCTTTCGTGATGCGACGTCATTCCCAGACGCTCCTGACCAGCGCTTCTTTATCCATTGTCTCCCAGCACCATCCTCAAAGATCGGAGGAACAGCACAGATTGTAGCTCAGTTTCACACAGTTCACCCTACTTCACAGAAAAGTGAAATATAAGAATAAATGTGTTAAACACCTACGATGCCTGCTGGAGCTTGCTGAGTTTGGCATCATGTTGGTTTTATATTAAAGCTTTGTCTGTATTGCAGATATTGAGATTATTTCACACTTCATGTACCTTCAAGTCTGAATAATAAAGAAAACATGATTCAGTGCCATGTTATACCAAAAACCAATAATTTATTATCATTTCTTTTTCAATGTTCACCATTATCACACATTTTACCTGGCTACAAATGTGCCAACTACGCATTACTTGTAATGAGACCATCGGACATTTACTCAAAACAAATACAGGGGTTGGTTTAAATTCAAATTTACAATATTTCAGTGAAAAATTAGGCATTTGGAAATAGTATACTGTACATGTAACTGAACTTATAATGTCTGCTGATAAATGGTAACCCATAATTTTCACCATTTTACTTTTTCCGTTATCCAATAGCTGTGTTCTGAGTCCTGCTCAGTGGCAATAATCCCAACACCAGTCCGTGACAGCAAACATAGTTCAGAAACCACTACAAAATATTTCAGTTACGAAAAACTCAAATTATACAATGTATGAATAAGGCTGAGTAATATCTCTCTGTCGCACAATGGTATGAAGAGAAAGTTTATTGTTCGAGTGTGAAATCCGGCTGCCACACCAGCGTATCATTCGGTTTTTTGCTGTTAAGGCTATGGAGTCAATATTATGTAAAAATACTGGCATGTGACATATGAGCAGGTCCATCAGTTTTTGAATATGTAGGAAAACTCAAACCAGAATAAAAGTGAATACAAAATGTTTTTTTTACCCAAAGCTGCAAACCAGTCAAATGCATTTGAAGTGCTGGCGAAGAGTCAGGACACAACAATTTTGATATTTGAGTCAAAATAAACTGACAATGACAAAAGTAAACATTTGAATTGACTTCAGTCTTGCAGCTTCCTAAGTTCTGTCTCCTTGTTTGTATCTTTGTTGGAAGTGGCTAAAGATACAGAAGTTGAACACATTCAAAGTTTCCTGTAGGGTATCCATCTTTTAAAAGATGCTTTTATAAAATAGTCGATGCTCATAATACAAAAGTTTTCTGTTGACCAAAACCTTGTGTTCAGCAAGCTACAACCTCTAGATATGGCAGTGTGAGGTGAAACACTTAAAACGTTTTAAGGGGTTTTCCCCTCTCATATCCCTGCAGAGGAACCCTGGGGTAGCACGTATGCGTCGGGACAACTCATTCATGTTGAATAAGTTTGTCATCATGCGCTGCCAAACTGCATCGCGTTGTGTTGCTTGTGAGGCATCAGCCAATCAACTCAGGTTAATGTGGAAGAGGAGGCAGAGGCAGCTGGTGAACCTGGTGTGTCTTCATCTGGTTTTAGATTTTATTAAACTGACTGCATCGCACGGTAGTGCGAAAAATGGCTCGGTATATAGTGTCCCAAGTATGAAACTGTGATTTATTTCATCATGACAATGGCAGCAGCACCAAGCGATTGGCATTCCCTGTGCCAAGCATTAACACAATTCATACGTGTGAGTCCAGTGTTACAGAGGAGATGCTCTGAAGATTGATGGTGGGTCTGGAATGCATTTGTTATTACATTATTTTGTATTTAATAACAGTAACAATGGGGTAAAATGTAGTTGTTCAAAAACATAAACATTTCATTATTGTATTTTATTAGTTTGTTGGCTTATATTCTTGACCAATGAAATTGTATTCAAAATTAAAATGTCTTGCAAATTCAGTAGGTTTTACAGATTAAACAAACTGTCATAGTTAAACTCAGCGTAACTGAAACCATTTAAGCCATCATATTTTGTTATACCTGTGTGGTTGACTGTCCTGACAGGTTGGAGTTCTGAGCTGCGTCTATGCACTGATAGCTTGAAATGTAATTTCAACTAACTCTTGACTTTGTGATTTCAGTTTTAAAGGAAAGGTAGATCGTATCCACTGATTCCCTGCATTTTGCAATTTGCATCTGAACTTAACACACATAAGAAGATGTTCACACAACTATCAGGTATATGGTTACAACATAAATATGAAAATAGAATTGAAAAGTTTGAAAAGATAAATGTGTAGTGTGAAGTAATAAAATAATTGTATAGTCATAATTTCATAGAAAAATGTTTTTTTTTCTTCACGCAGAGTGATGTGAAAAACAAAAGTGGAAAAAACATGAAGAAAATGCCATGACACCACTGATAAATTCTTTACAAAATGCTTTTTTGGGTTACAAAGTGTGAAAAATATTCATATTGTCCTCCATAAAAACGCCACATTGAACGAGGCAAGTATATAATACCACATGGGGTAGAATGTGTGTTCTTTTATACAGTAGTGACTGATAGGAAGGCATTGTGCACCTTGGCTCCCTCAGGGGCCTTAGTACCATGAGTCATCAGCTCCTGGATGGTCATCCAGTTGTCAAGAATCTTCTTGTTGCGTTTCTTCATCATCTTCTTGTGGCTGAGCTCTATGATGCTGACTTCCTTGCGACCCTCGCTGCTGCTCTGAGGATTTTCCTTCAAGCTCTCCAGTCGACTACGCTGCATGAACTCCCGCCTTTTCCTCTGTTCTTTTGCCCTGACCAGGTGCTGCTTCCTCTCCTCTTTACTCCAGTACCTTCCCATCTTCATTTCACTCATTGCATCGTCATCTGTAGTCATCCCGCCGCTACGCTCCTCTTTAATCTTCAGGGCTCGCTCCCTCAGGATCTTGTCTCTCACCGGCCTCTTAGTGATGTAGCGGGTTCCATCACTGCGGATCTTGACCTTCCACTCCATCTTGGGCTCATTAATGGGCCGCTGAGGCTCTTTGCACACACTGAGCAGGCTGAGCTGGCTCTGAGCATATTCCACAGCTGAGCGCTGCTGGATCAGCTGCATGTAGCTCTGGTAGTGACGGGCATGAGCTGGGATGTTGGTCTGCCTCTGCTGGGAACTGTGGGATGGAGAGAAGTAAGGAATCTGGCAAGCATTTGTCTTTAGTGTCCCTTTGCCCTCCTCCTCAGCCTGAGGAGTATGCTCCGACTCAGATGGATTGCTGTGGTCGGGGCTGCTGCTTATGCCTTGGACAGGAGCACGGCCCACAGGGATGGGGCTGGAGCTAAGAGAGTGGGCAGAGGCAAGGCTGCTACAGAGGTTCCTCTGGTTGGTGAGACTCACCATCCTCTGGAGCGAATGCTCTGGGGAGCGGTCCATTGCCAGAGGGGTACTGCGTGAACTCTCCGCTGTGTTATAGGCACTGGAGCTGTCCTTGTCCGATTTCTCCAGCCTCCCATGAATGTCTGTCAGCTTACCCTTTGTGGGCTCGCCGCGGTGGAGGCTTTGGTTTTTGATGGAGGGTGCAGTGTGGACTGTCGAGGGAGACAGCTGTCCCTTGCGAAGCTTGTGGGCCTGCATGATGTTCTGACATTCAAGTTCGATGCTGCACAGCTCCTCGTTGAGCAGACGCAGCTCGTGCTGTACGCCGCCCGGCTCCCCCATGCTGCACTCGATGGTACTGCGGCGGCTGTAGAACAGGTCGTACTCACCACTGTTACGGATCTGACACTTAAGCTCCAACAGCTGTTGGAATCGATCACCCTCCATCTCATCATCGTCCTCGTCATCTTTGTCCTCTAGCCGCGTGGAGCCGATGGTACAGTGTGTGTCCCGGTTGTCTCTCAGGCACTGGGACAGACGTCTCTGGATCTGAGCCAGGACATTATGCTCCGAGCTTTCCATTCTGTCCTTTATACTCAGTACGCCGCTCTTGTGATGAGGAAGTGTTGAGCAGGTGGGCTTATCATCTTCTGCTTGCTGAAAGGAACAAACAAAACCAACCTGAAATACCCAGATATGCAAATATGTGACACACAAAAATGTAAATTATGTTGAATCATCCACATGAGGATTTTTTTGTATCACTTTCAGATCACACTCACTGGAAGTCTGTAATATGTCAGTAAGCATCTATGAATTTAAGCATGCTTAAATGTTAACTTCCTATATGTCTTAATATATTAAATATATAGTATTTACAAATATGGTAATATAGTTTAAATTTGCTGCACATCCGCAAATATCTCGGAGTGAGAAATTTGTTGTGTTGAAGTCATTTACAGGCAGTGTTGCCAACTTTTTGTCGCGAGAAGCACAGATTTTTTGTACCTTTTCTTAAAAAAGTGCCTAGCAGCACATCCAGCAACTTTTTGCACCTTAGTTACTTTCCATAAAAGACAGTTGGCATTTCCGCCCTGTGAGAAAATGGCACACTCTATCCATGTCAAATGTCAGTGAACGGCAGAGAGGCTGAGCAGCAGTGTGTTACCCAGAAGGAGGATGTGCGCTGTGTGAGAGACAAAAAGCTGCTTTCACATACGGAGCTGTATGTGTGAATGCAAATGCCTCAACTGGACGATAAAATGACTTAACCCTGATGCTCTCCGGTTCACCTTATGTACAATTGAGCTCATGTGCAAACGGATAAAAGGCTGAAACCAGCTGACACTAGGGAGATTGCAACTGCAGCACAATGACGCCATGAACTTATTGAACTACTGTTCTACAGCAGTTTACAGTGCAGCCATATACTGGGTTGTGACCATGGCCTTGTAGTAGAATAGTTTACTTTCTTTCTTTCCTCATAGAATGAGAACAAAAAGTCAACATAAAAAAATACACAAATATTTCAGAGTTCAGTGAATGCAACTCCTAACTGCATTTTCCTGAAGGAGTGCATTCAGTTTGGTGCTGTGCGTAACTCGGCTCGACAGTTCGGTTACTTCAAGGATGTTTCCTCTGTGCTGTGCCTTTTGAAGTCCAATTTATATGGATTTTTGTAGTATGCTATCCATCCAACAAAACTGAATTTTAAATTATTATTACTTGTGTTTGGAATTTAAATGGTTCAACGATCCCCTACCATAAATATTCATAATCATTATTTTGTATTCATATTTCAAAGGGGTAACCAATGGTTTTCACTCAGCTTTGTGAGAAAAGTCAATGAAGAATTTGATTCCATCGCTGCCATCGGCTAGATCTTTAGTAATTTCGAGGAAAAGGTTAATATTGACTGTGATTAATGACCTAACACTGTTGAAGCAACTAATGGTCAGTGTGATGGTATGGTGTTCGTAATAATGTGGGTAGTACAGTCTGTCAATAAGTGGGAACAACAATTTCCCATAGTTTCTTAAAGCCAGATAACAAATCATGTCAATGATTTGCAATTGCACAAAGTGTTTGTGTTGTTGTTGTTGTCTGACCTGTTCATTCTCCTGCTCCTCCTGTAAGGCAGCTAATTCCATCTCCTCTCTCTGCTGCTCCTCCAACATTTCCATCTTCAGCTGCTCCAGGAACTCGCTGTGCTCATCATCAAGCCAGGCCTCCTCCAGCTAAGAGTGAACCACGAGGGAAAGCATATGGAGAGAGAGAGAGAGAGAGAGAGAGAGAGAGAGAGAGAGAGAGAGAGAGAGAGAGAGAGAGAGAGAGAGAGAGAGAGAGAGAGAGAGAAAGTGAGAGGGAGGTGAGTGTTATTTGTCAAGTTCTAAAGCTTGTGGCCACACACTCTCAAAATAAATAGTTGGGTGTTCCAAATGGGTGCCCTAATGGGATTTTCTGCAAAAACACACAGCATGGTTTTGAAATAAGAAACCTCCAGCATCATTAGGCTCTTTTCCTATTTCTCAAATAACAAAAACAATCTCCCTCATCTTTACAACATGTATTCTAATCTTGAAATCAAGCCAATGCAATTTAATGGACATAGGACTGCCACCTTTGACCCATTTGGTGCACGCCATCCATCATCTGTTTGTCTGTTTGATGCGAGTCAAATGGGATCCATAACTGAAGACTTCGGATTTAGTACTTAGACACATTTAATTATAAAGAGTCCACGATCGCTCCTGGCTCATCTGCACTGCGGCAGAGTCCTTCCACTTATTTGCCATCGGCCTTGGGCCTGAACTCACTCCACATTAGCATGCCATTAGCTTTTACGGCTTAGTGTTGGAAGTCAATTACAGTGGCGCTACATAAAAATAAAACATGAGGTGTCTCCGTGGTGGCCTCCATTTGGGAGTGGTTGTGGGGAGGGGAAAGATGCGTCTACCCCAGAGTACTAAGGTTTGCCCTGAGTGATTATCCTGTGAACGAACAAAGTTCAGGGCTGTATTTTGCCAATTGTGTGTTTCCTTTCCTCATGTTAGCCTAACAGTGGATTCATGCCAGGGTGTGGTTGATGCTGACCTGCATCTCAGGTCTGGCAACCAGGAGCACGATGTTCCGACACTCGTCATTGGAGAGTGCAGCCATTGCTTCTTCTCGGTCTTGTACATCCTGGCCATTAATCTGAAGATGACATACAAACATGATTAACACACTCATTATCCACTCAAACACAAGCAAGCAAACATGTATTGTGTACACAGATGCAAACATTCGAACACAGGAATATAAACACAAGCGGACGGATGCCAGCTTTATCTACTCCAATACAAAAGCCCTTAAGAAAAAACAACAACGACAATAAAAGTGGCAGTGCCTGGGAAGGTGTAAACACTCTGGAATATGAAGCAGGACTCAGCTGGTGTTATGAATGGGACAGTGGCCGTGGACCAACGGAGCTGTTGTATCCGGCAGCGTACATACATCTAGCCGTACAATTAACTGGCCTCTGACAGGGGGCGTCCATCTTTTTGCAGGCAGACTAATGGCCCTGTCACTGGCGGATAATAGTGCCAGAGTAGTGGTCTGCCTCACAAATATACACCCCCTCTCTTGGCCTAAATCAGTCGCACAACACATGGTGGACACTGGTACACAATTAGACCAACAGTGCTTATGCGTCTGCCCCCTCCATCTCCTAATTGCAGCGTTTTTTTTGCAGAGATTACTTGACTTTATTCCTGTTTCCTCTCTCATAATACTCTATTGTAGAAAATGAGACTGAATTCAATTTCATCCTCTAGCACCCATTCATCATCTGTGTCCTGCAAACATCCCCAATTCGTGGCATCTTAATGACCTCTACCTGTGACCAACCTCAAAGCTGTAATAATTGATATACAGCTATTTCATACTAACCATGGATCGATTACTATATCTTAACTCAAAATGTATTTCTCCTCTTTGAGCTTGTTGCTTCTATTTTTCAGGCAAACTCCACAGTCGTCCACCTAAAGCAGAGACCCATGTTTTCATAGAAAAAGCAGTGAACACCTAGAAGGCGTAAGAACCAGAGATTTCCCTCAGGAGTTGGTGATGACCAAACTAAGGTAGCTCTTTTTGCTGAATGGGATAACAGGCATAAGTTTAGGATATTTTTTAGGGCAAATAAATAATTTAGGTGATCTGACCACTTTCCTTTTTCTTCGATAAGAATTAGAAAATGATGGAGGATTGTTGGTTCTTTGCGGAGGTATGCGCTCCACTGAGTGCCCTTCGTGTTTTTAACATGTTTCGCTGCCTTTAAATGGTTAAAGCGACAGAAGTAAAGCAAGAGTGCAACCTTGACAAAAACAATAATCACCCACCTAAACAACAGTGGCAGTGTTATCCAGCCCACAGCCCTAAGACATGCAGCTTATTGTCAGGTGCTGAACTCCACCTGCAGATCTCAGGCCTGAAGCCGTAGCTGGAAGCTATTAACAGTCATAGCCTCCCAGCCATCCCACAGGAGGCCCCCAAAGCTGCAGCACAGCGCACTCCTGAACCAGAACTCTTAGAAACCTGTGTCGAAAACAGCCGGTACTTCGCCCCCTCTAACATTCACAGCGGGAGCGAGTTTCCCCTTTAATGAACTGCCATTAATAATGAATGGACTCTTGTGCTAGGAGACAGCGGTTGTGTGCGCGAAAAAAAATGTGTGTGTGTGTGTGTGGGGGGAGGGGGGGGGGCAGTGAGAGGGTGTGTACTACTGTACCTGCAAAATGCGATCCCCCTCTCGGATGCGTCCGTCTTTGGCAGCGATGCTGTTTGGACAGATCTGTAAAAGAAGAGGAAACTGAATAATAACCTTCAGACACTTTCAATCTTCATTCAAGAGAATCAAGGAGTGGCTGAAATTTTTGTTTAACTCATTCTAAAGACATCATCCAGCTAGAGTGTCTAGACTTGTATTAACAATGTGAGCAAAACACTACGTTTGCTGCCCTAGTTTCCAATGGCTTTCCTGTTATTGCTAGGTCAGTTTCAGCCCAGAGGATCAAACTCAGTTATCACCTTCATCATTTAACCCCTCAATTGCATGCACCTCAGTTGCCATATGCTGACAGGATGACAGAGCACGGGCCTCTTCATATAGCAACTACAGCCTATAACTCAACCCCAATACATGATGCACCTGCTCCTCCTATAGCTAATGTTAGTGGACAAGGGGGCAGGACACTCTTCATCGGCCAATCAATCGGCGTCTGGGGCCATTCGTTTCACTCTCTCCTATCAGCTAGCATCTCTGGAGATGGTGAGGTGCTGTGGCACTCCATCTTCATGATGGTCCACTCCTACACAGAGGACCACTCATTACACTGGGGGAGGTCACCACACAGAACTGGGGGTAGGAGTGGAGGGGAAACTGAACGTAATCTTTCTGCGGGTATGCAGAGAGCACCTACACCCTGAAGAAGCTACAACTGAAGACTGAAATACAAAGATCTGTGGTTAGTTTCCCAGAGAGCAAGAACACTTGAGTGAGCTTTGGACCTTTCTCTGAGGAGTGTACTCCTCTCACTGTGTTTGAATTCTTGGGAGCCGGCAAGGCAAATTTATTTTTAAAGAATATTTCATAAATTAAAATATAAAAGGCATCATGACAAATTGTATAAGCCACATAAGACATTGAAAAATGTTGCATCTAAAATTAAATTACAAGAGTTACATAACGAGTAAAAAAGAAATGATTGAAAAAGAAATTAAAGAGTGAAAGTAACAGTGTAAGAAATTATGTAGTATTTTATTTAATAATAATAGTTGCAGCAGACCTGCTGTTCTCTGGGAATTTGTTTTAGAAATGCTGCTTCATGTTTCATGTTGACTCCGGGGACAGAGAGCAGACTTGTCCCTCATGACTTGAGGGGTCTGGATGGCTCAGCCATCATGGTGAAAAAAATCCGACAGAGACCTTCTAAAATACTCACTCCACAAATGCAGAACCATATTTTTCCATGATGGCAAACAGACGCAGACTCACAAATCCAGCCATGCAGTCATGGCTGCTGACAAAGAGTCGGCAGGTAGAGTGTAATCTCTGAAAACTGCCCATTTGAATCTTAATGCCTGTCTTGAGTCTGCTGTAGACATGAAGGATGAACCCTGCCCCATGCACGATGGGATAGACTCAAGCCTCTGAATAGAAATGAATAGGCTTAGAAAATGGATGGAGCGTTAGATGAGGAAATGTATTTTTCTGCTGTTGGTGACCACTGTTCTGTGCAAGACAACCTAAACGAATATGGCTAATATGACTGCTCAATGGGAGCTGCGTAACTGAAAAATTAGGTCTGTTTTAAAATGACCTTGCATCTTTTTTCCTTTGTAATAATGTGCTCTCACTATTTATGCACGATCAAAGCACATACCACCAACTCAAACACCGTCCTGTGCACTGTGACATTTAGTCACCTCATCTAAATGCAGCACGCTCCTCTTAGCACAACTTCTTTTTTTTGCAGTGTGAACACTGGATGTTGCTGCCAGCAGCCGCAGACCTCAGTGATTTATATTCCACTCGGCTCTCGAAGCGAACACCTTGCAGGGTCAGAGGCGACTTCAAACGAATCGGAGAGAAAGTTAAGCAGAACGGAGAACAGTCTATTTTTTTATGCTACCAACAAGTGGGTGAAAATCAGAGGGCAAGAGTCTATTTGCTAACAGACAGCCTGCTCGTTAATGTCTGCTCTAGTGAAATAACAACTCCTGTGGCTTGGGGGGGGGTGGGGACAAGAAGGCTTGTGGTTTGATTCTAGGCTCCTCTTGCATTCCCAAGTGTCCTTGGGCAAGACACTGAACCCCACATTTCCCCTGACGGCTTAGCTGACAGTGTCTGAATGTTCTGTGACAGGAAAAACACTGGAGAGCTGTGTGAATGAATGTGTCAATAAGACTGGAGATGTGCAATTTAAATACAGCCCATTTACCATTTACACAAGACCTGTGAGTATTTTTTCTTTCAAAATTTGTTTCAGTCTTGGCAGTAATGTCATGTTGGCAACTGAAAATGTAATCATGCAGTTAGCACACTGCCAAACTGTTCAATAATGTCATTTATGTTTAATAAAAAATTTATTATATATACCCGGCAGAGAATCTTGCTTTGCTCACAAACACTGAATTAAATCATAAATTGGAATATGAATATTAAATGTCAGAACTAATTTAGTCTAAAAAATACAGCTTTCCCATTTTTACTGAGCCAGTCTAATCGAGCAGTGATAATTGTCTGTTTCTACAACAGTGTAATATGCAAATGTGATACTTCAAAGCAATGAAATAGAAAGAATATGTAGAATATGCATATACCTTTTACCCCTAGAGGATTAATACTTTAATTTTTCTAACAGCAGGGATGATGCATTTTTACAGTATCTCCCGGAGCAAGGCAGACGGGGAGAAGATAAAGAATCAGTGTTTGATATGAAAATGAAGCACTTAATCATGGCAAACCAAGTTAACAGATGGAACGCTCAGTCTTGTATGAATGGAAAGTGATTTAAGTCCTCCATCTTGAAGCGGCAAGATATCTACTCACCTCACTGACATAGATAGCGACATCTTCCTCTTCATCCGTCCTGTAGCAAAGAGTCAACCCCAACTTCTCTTGGCTGTTGAGTCGATACAATTCCACTTCCTGGATATAACGTAAAGAACAAGAGAAACACAGCTGCTTTGAGTGACAGACTAACATTCTGATGTTTAGCAGGTATGAAGTTTATCATGTTCAACATCTATTTTAACAGATAGCATGCTAACATTCACTGATTAGTGCTAAACAAAGAGAAGCCAAGGCTGATGGGGACTTCTTCGTTTTATGTGGTTTGAAGGGGCCTTGAAAGTCTGCACTGAATGTCCCTGTGTGTGTGTGTGTGTGTGTTTGTCTTGTGTGTGTGTGTGTGCGATTGGTCATGGCAGTCCATTTAATTGTTGTCGAGAAATTTCACAAATAACAAATGTCAACCCGATGGCAGCACTAAAGGAAAAGTCAGGGGATCAACAAAGCTATTGGATTTCATCCTCTGGGGACCATGAATGTCAGTAATCCATTCAGTAGTTTTTGACATATTTCAATGCGGAGCAAAGTGGTCGACCGACCAACCAATAGCAAGACATCGTCATCCCTGGAGCAAGGGCAAGTTAGGCATTAAAGGGGCACACTCTGCAAACCTCACACTACAGTTTCCATTTAGTAACTGCTCTGGAATCTGATCACATCACACAGAGTCTCTTAGTGGATGTACTTTGACCAATTGTCCATAAATTGCAGATGGCCAAATTTCCCTTTATTAACACTTTAAGCAAAAAAAGGAAGCGAAATCTTTCGAGTGCTAAAAAGGTGTAATCTTTTTTCGAACTCCAGGACAAAATTAAGATCAAATGATATTATTGAAACCTGTGGCACAGTTCCTTTACCACCAAGTAAATTGACCTTGGGGTATTGTTTTGTTCACAATAGATGACGAAACAGTTATAAAATATTTCTGACTCTGTTCACCTTGACTCAGAAACTCCTCCACCTCGAAAAAGAAAAAAACAGATCTAAGACATAGAATAAATTCTTTATTCTTACATAAAACTAAACTGGCTACAATGGCTGTGCAAACAGTAAGGATCTGCTTCACTGAAGATCAAATAACAAAGTTTTTCTCACAAAAACTCAACTTGTTATTTGAAAATTGCCAACTCTCGTCTGAGGTTTTTGAGTCTCAAAGTGTTTGATCATGAAAGACATTCTCAGTTCGCACAGTTTGGCTTTGATGAATGTCAGAGGACCTCAAGTGATTTCAAGTGTTTTTCAAGCTGTTGCCAAGCTATAGACTGTTAGACTATAAATAAACTATAATTATGCTAATGCTACCAGATATTCATATTTGCTGCTAACGTATTCCTCCTCTTCCCGAGGGGAAAGCAACAAACTGTTGACTTACAAATCCATGGTAGTCAAATTTCCCATGAGCCTCTTAGAACATAGCTTAGTACCCTGGTGTCTGAATTTTCAGTTACCAACGCACAAGAAGTGAGATTGGATTAACCCCACCCAGAACTTTTGTTGAGTACCACATTCCCCCTTTAAATCATATGAAAATCAACCAAACACAACTTCTCATTTCCACATTTTCACATAAACAACTTCACGCTCTAAGTTTCCCCACAACACAGGCTCAGCCAAACACCAAACTGCAAAGGTCTGTGCTCCATCTCCAAATGCTGAAACATATCAAGGGTGTTGGAGGGAATCAAGTGTGAAATGGCCTCTCCTCCCAAGGTCTTCATTAGAGCAGAAACACACAAACTCTCAGCAGCAGGAGTGACTTGGTAGAGCGAGGGGAGGGGGGGCAGAGAGAAATGAGGCAGTAGCAAGGGCTCTGGTGGGGCTCAGAGGGGTCTCACGCAGAAACAGAGAGATTTGTTTCCTCTGTGACAAGTGTGGGTTGGCTAGTTACACGTGTCAGATGTGGCAGGGCTTGGGAAGCGGACAAAAAGGGTGGATGATGTCCATGGTGGGATGAGATGAGGGGAAGAAGGGAAAAGGGCCAATACGCCTGCCACCTGGTGCCCCTGGCTACCCCTTTCATCCTATTTATGACCCACTCCACTTCCCCGCGTACACATATAAACAGACCTTATGGCTCAATTCTCATTTCCCCCTACTCCCCTGTCAGTCATTTCCTCTACCTCTGCCTCTCTCGCATATTGACCGATTGACGTGTGTTTAGACCATGCAGTCGCACGCTGCTGCCAGGCTACACCCCCCCCTACCCCCCATACAAAGTCATACTCAAAAGGACAAGTCCAGAGTCCCTACAGAAACCCTCTGCTTACAAAAACAAGTATACTCAGCAGGGCACACACATTAGTAACGACAAAAAAAGAGAGCTGAGGAAAAAACAACATCGTCTCAGCTTTGTCGTTTTATCTTTCTCAACCGCTTCCACCTGACAAGGAGCTCAGATCTTTAATTGACTGCCTTAGGAGCGATGACAGCTTCAAATCCCTGGCTGATATGAAAAGATACAAAGTGAAAGACGGAGGAGGCTCTGGTGCCGACTACCTGAACAAAGTAAGCTGCAAAAAAATCTGTCATTAGCTATATTAAAAATGTTACTAATGAGCTTCTCCATTATTGTTGGTAGCCATATTATTAGTGGCACATCTCCTGATGCAACGGAGCAGTCATGGAGGTAATGGGAGCTACAGAGACAGGGCACATCTTGCATGCTAATATGATGTGAGGGATATCTGTGGGAAATACTGAAATCTCTAGCAATGTCTTGGAGACGTGAGTCTAAAAATAAACCACACAAATTAATTGCAAAGACTGAGGCAAAGCAGAATTGTGAGTAGAGACTACATCATCCTTATCTAGCTCTGTGAATCAAGTTAATTATGATTAATAAATGTGCGGTAGACTTATGATCAGAGAAATTTGTTATCTACAATTACGGCATGTGGGATGAAACATCAAACCTGCGTGTGTGCAGCACAAACATGTAACCCTTCGCCATTACTAGATTTTTTTCTTCTTCTTGTTTTATGACAATGCTGTGTAGAAAATACACCCACTCATGCTCGTGAAAGAAGGCTATCTCCTTATCTATCGAACACACATTCACCACTCTCCGTCTCCCCTCTTTCCTTTTGATTTTTTTCCCTCCATCTTCCTGGCGAGCTCTCTGCCTCTCAGGCATGAGATTGCCTGCTAATTTTGGCATGAAAGTGAAGATAGCTGGCAAATTGTAGCTGTCCGAAACTTACAACAGAACCACTAATGCTACTGTACTTTTTATAAAAGTTGTTATAATGGTGTCCTGTTAGGAGAGTGATTTTGGCTCCAGTGTGAGATCAAGCCATGATGTCTGGCTCCAAAACCCTGCCAGTACATATCGAGTACATGTGCAGTGCAGAATGAAAGGTTACTATATGAAGAATCACACTGTAGTCACATTTCTCTACCCTACCTTGGAAGACAGTGTCAGTCAAGGTTGGTTAAATGTGTAAGACCTTTAAATTGAGAATATGACTGACTTTCACAGGCAGTCTACTGGAGTCTAGCTGGAAACAAGTTAATAACAGTGGTGAAACAGAAACTGCATTCAGTTCAGCAAAGAATAAATGAAAAGACCTTCCTCAACTTTTTCCTCAATGCAATACAAACATCAGTTTGACAATTAAGCTGCTTTCAGACCGGCAATGAACTCTTGCTCCAGAGGAGGCGCTTGTGTGAATGCAAATGTCAGAGTGAGAGCCTCCAGATTATCTGCCTAGTGTAAAGACTGCAACACACACACAGTCGAAGATGTCAAGTAGGGTTTGTGGCAATTAGAGCCGACACTTGTGTCTGTGTGATGTCAAGAAAAACATTCATCATCCGCAGCAGAATATTATACACTACTTCGTGCCTCTGTCTGCTGCACCCAGTTGCTCCACCTCTCACCTGAATATTAAGGAGGATTTGTTTTGTGTTGTAAACGCGTCTGTGGATAGAACCCCCCATTGCGTAGTGCATGTGTGAACAAAAAAAAGTGCGGGGTAAAGTCCGGACCCAATTCTCCGGACTTTATCTGCAGGTCATGTTGGAACATGGCTTGAGTAACTAGACTGTTTCAGCCACCATGGTGTTATTTGTCCTGCCTAAGTATTATCCCTCTTCTCTGCAGCACTAGGAAATATCTGTAAAAACAGCCACAAAGTTTTTACCATCTTCACAGGGTGCCCTCATCGTAGCTTCGGCTATAGGTTTGCATGTTCCTGCAAGGCTCATGGAGTTCTCATTTGGTCTCTGTTGCACATGACAATAACTTTCATGCTCCCTCACATGCAAACAGATACTACCACAGATTGAGCTAATTCTGTGGGAGACACTGGAACATCATCCAGAAAGAGCAATAACTATGTGCAAGCCCACACAGTCCCATTACTACTGCACCATAATGCATACGTCACATTTGTATGTTTTACCTTGCAATCGTTGAAATGAAAAATTTAGTAATTATAGTTAAACAATCTTGCATGACCTCCGACTCAACCAGCCCTCTTAAGATGTATTTAATGTCTCTTCTGTCCCTGAAGTAACACAACCGCACCAGTGCAGCCTCTTTTTTGAATTGACACTGGGCTGCTTTTGATCTCAAAGCCCACACCTACCAAAACAATCAGCAAAAAGATGCTAAATTGGATGATAAATTCCCTGAGAGTTTATCGCTATGAGTGAAACATTTATATTAGACAAACATCAGTGGGATATGGTGATCCCTGTGGCTACTTTGTGTAA